>BQNB010027558.1:33884-57517 GCA_026074375.1 Tanacetum coccineum
CTTTCAGGCTTAGAATAATTAAGTGCATAGCGGAATTAGTAGCAAACCACATCAAATATTATTGCTCCTTTTGTTAATAACTTAGTGATTAACTGTTTGGGGAAACATTAACTGGATCAACAATGTATCTTCTCACGCTTGAATAAATCTTCTCATAACTCTTCCCCTTAGAAGTTTAAATAATGCATAATCAAAAATATCAAGATATCTCTTCCCCCATGTAGTTGAAGAGATGCAACCAGTCTCATTGTATGAAGCCCAAAAACCCGAAGTACACACTCTATTCCATTCATGAAGTCGAAATCGTAGCATCAAAGTTAGTTAAGTCTCGGACGTGCGCATTCCTTCCTTCAGGATAATGATGATATTTCTTGTAACACCCAAGTCAACTAAGTCACGGATGTAGACAATTAAACCCTCAAAGTAGTTGAAATGATAACACCAAAGTCAACTAAGTCTCGGATGAACACATTTCTTCCTGCAGGATACTGACTATCTAGAAGAATCATCATACCATTGTGTACCCCTTTTATCATCAGAAACTGTTTCTTACATCCCTTCCCCCATGTAGTTGGAATAATACACCAAAAGCCACGAGTTAAAACACTAATTTGTTCTGCGTTTATGACATTTGTCTTCCCGGAATGACCTAAATTAAGAAAAAGGCATGAAGTTCATCACGTGTACTCGTTGTGCATTCAGATATATGTCTCCTTCCCCCTTGCTGGTTTTGATACCTCATAATCAGCAAAACATTGTACGCACATATATTTGAATTCTTGTGAGAAGAATAAATTAGCTTACATTTATCCCGTGAGAATCAACCGCTGATCAAATCTCTACTCATAAACTCTCTCTGACTATCTTTTTACCGACCCCGTTGTAGGCTATTTGAAGTGACCACTGATGGAGTAAACCTGATATACCAAACTTGAAACTGAAGTAGAATTCCCCGTTCTTGTGACTTAATCTTGCACTAATGTTAGAAGAACGGTGTAGAGAATTTATGCTCCAAGAAAATCTCTAAGTACTCAATACTCCCCCAAAGTATGAGACATTCATCACCTCTTACGATTATCCACAACGTCTTCAGCGTGTGACACTGAGTACTACAACATAACTCTTTTAAGTGATAGTTATCCAGGTCTTCAACCATCCACCCCGACTTCTGGAAACTAGATAAACCAAGTCTTCAACTTAAATCTTAAGCACGAGCAAGTTATCATTGAAAGTCATGCATCCAACCAACCCTGACTTCAAGATAAAATAAGAACACGCCTTCGTGAAATCCAACTTTAATCTCAAATAAGTGATACCCAATCAACTCCGTAGTCACTTAGAAAAATTCACATCAAATCTAGCCATTAAAAATTTAAGCTCCAATGATTCTTTATAAAAATTTAATCTCGGCCTCATCACTAAAAATAATCACTTTGTCACTTTTAAACCTCAAATTAATAACGATTAACCACAATGAACCAATATCTATTATCCTTATAACACTAAAGTTTCAGTCAATTTGAGCCTTATTGCAACAAACAAATGAAATTTGGATAAATTCGAAGTCCACGCCTACATATTTTTGTTTGATATCACATGGCCTAACAACAGATTTGGTTAAAATCCCATTAACATAATCAGCCCTAAAATGTAGGATATAAGCAAGACTTTGTAACCCTAATCTCATTTCTTGATAATTCCACGCCTACATCAGTGTTTTATCTCACCTAACTACTCTTTACAAAATGGATCTACAACAGTTTATCTCTTCTTGCAATGTTAAACTGAATCATAAATAAACATTGCTTTTCTTTTAATTCTCTTCATCCACGCACAAGGATGATCTCAACCACCCATATTTCTTATCCCTTTCTATTCACATCAGCCATCAAATATATATCCCATCTTCTTTTGATAATTAAACCACAACACAACCCATTAATTAACAAAACACGAACACCCCTTGCATACATATATTAACCGGACCACAAATACTTGTTTGGTTTGTTACAACTTTCGAACACCAAACGAATAAAGGCTGAGCACCGTTGTTTCTTTCTTCAAGAAGAGTCTTCAAGATCTTGAAAGAGGTCTCGGGTAGGTATTGATTTCTTGTTTGTTTGTCTTTCTTGAGTTGTGTTTCAATCAAAACAAAGGACGAATGAAACATACTTGTTATCATTCAATCTTGATTTTCAAATATTGAAAGACAAGTTTAACTTGTCACAGATCAATGATGAAATATTGTTTGATTATTTAACGACTGTGGGTTGTTTAACCTTTATAGATCGATGATGATTCATTGCGTGTTCTTTATCTTTTAAGGTCTCGATATGTTTTAAAAACACGACACAATGAAACTGAGATCAATCTTGTGTTTAATTTTGAGTCTTTATGATGTTTGAATGAGATGGATTAGTGTGGCGATGGATGTTGATTTATTTGACGATGGGAATATGTAGATATTATATTTGTTGAGTATTAAATTGTGACGAAGGGTTTAGTTATAGGGATTGGATTTGGTGTTGTTGTGAATGGTTTTTTATTTTGAGTCTGTCTTCTCCTTTCTTCATTTCTGTTGACAGTGACTTTGACATTGACTCGATTAATACCGATTTGATTTGACTCGGTTGAGTTTGACCGGTCAACTAGGTAATAACCGAGTTAACTCGGTTTGGGTTGTGGGAAGAAAACCGCTGCCAAATGTTTTACCAAATCGCTGTTGCGGTGGTTTAAACCACTACCACCTAACAGTCACCACCAAACCGCCACCACCAAACCGCCATCACCAAACCGCCGTTGACTAGTCAAACGACAGCATACCATTTAGATAGACCATGAAAAGAGTAAACTGCTGCACCCTGTTAATCAAACCACTACCACTAAACCGTTGTGGCCAAACCGCTGGCACAGTGGTGGTGGTTTACATCAAACCGCTACTTGTACTTTCATACTTTTTCCTGAAATTCAGGATCTGGGTTTTCCTACCTTCCCCAAACCGCTGTTAAGAACAAAAATAAGCCCAGAAAAAAACACGAAACCAACAAGCCCATAAGCCATGAGATATAAGTTGTTTGAGCTTTAAATAAGCTGTGAAAGTGAAACATGATCATATTTGCTTTTTGCTAAGTTTTAGATAATGAGGGACCAAAACGACTTATCAAAAAAAACAAGAAATAAACTGCTATAAACTGTTATAAAAAACAGATTTACTTAATAACACACAAAAAATCAGTCTGTGGCATTTTCCAAAAAATAAGACCACGAAAATAAGCCAAAATAAGCTGTTAAAACACGAACACGGCCACACACAATACAAAAGTGACGGATTTGAGACCAACGGACCATAATAATCGAATCGACCCAAGAATGAAACCAAGGCTCGTGATACCAATTGTTATAGTTAAAGAATCATAGATCTAGTGGTCGGGGAGACTCAAACCATGTAGTAGCCATTTCTAGTGAGAGAGTGTAGAGAGAGAAACAAGTGTGTGTAATATTGTATGGAAATGAAAATGATACAATAGTCTCACCCCTCCATGGAAGCCTTGGAGGGGTATTTATACCACCATCTAATACATGAGTTTACTAAAATGCATATTCTAGTCCCTACGTATGGTGGTATGTTAAACTATGGTAATTCCGTAATGTCATCACATAAATAGAAATCCTAACACCACGCGAGGGTATAAACATGTACTAACATATTTTTTATGTTTTAGCTTCTCAAAATATTTTTAAGGACCTATTATGCCTTGTGATAATTCTGGGCAGCAACCTATTTTTACCAAAATCTAACCAAAATCAACCACAACTTCGACAATACCTTTTAATCTATTCTAACTCTTCCACTAATGTTACAATCAAGATAACAACTTGATTATTAGCTTAATTCTAACATAACATGATTTTCTAAACCATGTTTTCATCTCAATTCAAGATTAGGCTTTATCTAATCATCAATTTAGCATAAACCCCCAATTTATTATAAACTGTTAATTAACATAAACATGATTTAAAAAATGATTACTAACTCACCTTGATTTGAGGAATGATACTAACATCATAAGACTTGCAAGGAACACCCCAAATCACTTATACTTGCATCTTGAGAATTCCTTTACATGATCTTGTGAAGTATTTTTGTCATGAAGAATCGTCATGAAACGTATTATTTTAATAAAATATAAAATAGTTATTTTATTTGTCGAATTAAAACAGTAGCTTTTTAGTTTTTATATAATTAATTTTATAAACTTGTTTTATACACTTTTTCACTTAATTAAATTACTACAAGTCCTTTACTTTATGATTAATACACTAACTTGTGTATATTTATAGTCCTCTAATGTATGTTCAAGAATATGTCCAAGAATAACAAGTCTTCACATTTATTTATTCATAAACATAATAACTAAACTTTTATATAATTAATTTATAAACTAGTTTTATAAATTAACAAATAATTATACAAAGTGTGTTCTTGCTTTCTATCTTCATTTTAGCATCATAACATCATACTAAAAATGAAATTTGAATTTATACATGTGTGTAATCATTTTATAAACTTAATAAAATAAACCTAGGTGATGATTAACTATATAACAATTATATAAAACATGAAATTAATAATATGAAAAGTTTAGGGTTCTTAGAAGACCTTAACAAGATAGATGATGAAGAGAAACAAAGTCTAAACCCTAAATTAACAAGAAAACCCTAATTTCAATTATAGAAACCCTAGTTTTCTTCTTGATATTAAACCCTTGTAATCACTCAACCAAGCTTCCAATACCCTTTGTAATACCTTAGATATGATATATATATCAACCTTAGTATGCTTGTAATACCTTAGAAATCAAAACTATGAATTGTAAGAGTGTGTGTGTTTCAAGCCGTGGGTTATAGGAGTGTAGGAGGGAGTTTTGTGCTTTGATTTCTTGTAAAAATGATAAGTGTATGTTTACTTCACTTTTTGCTTGCTATTTATAGCCAAGATAAGTATGTATGCTACCTTAGTAAACCAACAAATGGTTTTGAATTTGATTTAGGGGTGTGGCCAGTTCTGGAGACAAATAGGGTAAGGTTATATGAGTTTTAAATTGTTAGGGATGTAAGAGAAGTACAGAGCTTGGTGTGACATGTTAACTTTATGTCAGAATGAGTTGATATGTCTCATGCATGCTTGCTTGTTGTCCCCTCTTTTTCTTTCATCCTAGCCGGTCACAAGCACCCCTTGGAAGTCAAAAGTGATGAATATATTGAGGGTTTGATCCATTGGATAACAAGTATACTTGTTTAATGGTGTTAGTGGAGGTTTGGAATTAATTTCAAGTATGAATGTGTATGTACATGTATGTAAATCGGTTCATGTGTAATAACATGTATAAGTTTTATAAAACTTTGCTAGAAATGTATTGGTGGGTATTTGTTGAAGTCTAAATGGGTTTGTGTGATTACATGCATGCATGGATGCCTAAAACGTTAATCGGATGCGTTCTACGTAAAGTATAAAAATATAACTTGAAAAGTTATAAATTATACTTCCAATAATGCTATAACACTTGTTAAACATAAACTTTTATTTGTTTGTTGTCCGTTTACGCTAAATGATTATTTTTAGTTTACGCGATTTAACTATAGGATAAAAATTAAAAGTAAACGCGTAAATGTCTAAAAATAAATAATGGAATATTTGAAGTCGTAAAATGACCTGAAATGTGAAATGTTACAGTTTCCTCCTGTTAGAAGAGCCTTGTCCCCAAGGCTCAAGTCACGACACTTGACGAAGGTACGGGTTTAGTGAAGAGATGCAAATACTTCTTTTGAAATTGGTCTTTACGTTCCCATGTGAACTCAGGACCCCTCCTCGAGTTCCACCGAACCTTGACAATTAGGATACGGCTTTGCTTCAACCGTTTAACTTCTTGATCCATGATTTCTATGGGTTCCTCCATAAAAGGAGTTTTACATCAATATGAATTCCATCCAATGGAACGGCTAATGGTTCGTTAGAATAACATTTCTTCAAATTGGATACATGAAACGTACTGTGAACCCTTCTCAACTCTTGAGGAAGCTCAAGCTTGTAAGCAACGGCTCCAACCTTAGCCAACACCTTCAAAGGTCAAACATACATAGGGTTTAACTTCCCCCGTTTGCCAAAACGCACGACCCCTTTCCAAGGTGAAACCTTAAGCACAACTCTATCTCTAACTTGAAATTCCATCGGCTTACGCTTTAAATCGGTGTAACTCTTTTGTCGATCACGAGCGGCTTGAATCCTTTGCTTGATTTGTGATCTTCTCGGTTGTCTCTTGAACTATTTCTTGACCGGTGAGTTAAACTTCTCCAACCTTGGCCCAACAAACAAGTGAACGACACTTTCGACCGTAAAGTGCATCAAATGGTGCAGCCTTGATGCTAGCGTGATAACTATTGTTATATGAAAACTCAACTAATGGCAAATGTTTAACCCAACCATTTCCAAAGTCGATCACACAAGCACGTAGCATATCCTCAAAAGTTTGAATAGTCCTCTCGCTTTGTCCATCAGTCTGCAGATGGTATGCAGTACTCATATCCAAGCTAGTACCCAAAGCCTTCTGAAGTGACCTCTAGAAATTTGATGCGAATCTACTATCATGATCAAAAATGATTGAGACGGGTATTTCATGCCTCGTGACTACCTCCTTTAGATACATTCTTGCCAATTTCTCTATGGGATCAGTTTCCCTAATTGGTAAGAAGAGTGTAGACTTAGTAAGTCGGTCAACAATCACCCAAATGATGTCATAACATTGTGACGACTTAGGAAGCTTCGTTACAAAATCCATAGTGATATTATCCCACTTCCATTGAGGTATCTCAGGTTGTACCAACAAACCCGATGGCCTTTGGTGTTCAGCCTTGACCTTAGAACATGTCAAACATTTACGAACGTAGGTGGCGATGTCGGCCTTCATATTGGGCCACCAATATAACTTCTTCATGTCCTGATACATCTTGTCGGAACCCGGATGGATAGAGTATTTTGACTTGTGGGACTCGTGCATAATCACAGTCCTTAAATCACCATAACATGGCAACCAACTCCTGTCATTTAAGCATAGAGTTCCGTCGGCATGGGGTTCCAACTTTTCGTTCGGTATATCATTCCTGATCATACCTTCTACGTCTTCGTTCTTGAAGTTCTCTGGTTTCTGTGCTTCTATTTGGGCTTCCAAAATTTGTTTGGGGAGATTCAAACCAATAGTCGTGACTAAGGCTCGAACCCAGAATGGCTTAATCCGTTCTTTACGGCTTAAGGCATCGGCCACTACGTTTGCTTTCCCCGGGTGATAACGAATTTCATAAACGTAATCACTGAGCAACTCTAACCATCGACGTTGCCTCATGTTCAGATCCTTTTGATCAAGAATTTGTTGTAAACTCTTGTAATCTGTGAACACCGTACACTTGGTTCCGTACAAATACTGCCTCTAAATATTTAGAGCAAACACTACTGCACCAAGTTCCAAATCATGAGTAGTATAATTCTTCTCATGAATCTTCAATTGTCGTGATGCATAAGCAAACACCTTCTCGTTTTGCATCAAAACGGCACCCAATCCTTTATGCGAAGCATCACAATAAACAATAAAGTTCTAAGCTCCTTGAGGTAGAACTAAGATAGGTGCGCTACACAACTTATCCTTTAATGTTTGAAAAGCTGATTCTTGCTTGTCACCTCATTCAAAGGCGACTTTCTTCTGAGTAAGTTTAGTCATTGGCTTAGCAACCTTCAAAAATCCTTCAATAAATCTTTGATAATAACTGACAAGACCTAAAAATTGACGAATCTCCGTTGGAGTCTTAGGAGATGCCCAATCTTTTATGGATTCGATCTTGGCGGGATCCACGTGAATGCTTTGACTATCAATCACGTGGCCGAGAAATTGTACCTTGGGAATCCAAAATTCACATTTAGAGAATTTAGCATACAACTCCTCTTTCTTCAGCAACTCTAAGATTAACTTAAGATACTCTTCATGTTCTTCCTTGTTCTTCGAGTAGATGAGGATATCATCAATATAGACAATCACAAATTTATCCAAATATGGCTTGCACACCCGATTCATTAGATCCATAAATACTGCCGGTGCGTTCGTCAAACCAAATGGCATAACTTGAAATTCATAATGACCATAACGGGTTCTGAAAGCGGTCTTTGGAGTATCTCCTTCATGAACTCGTAATTAATGATAGCCCGATCTCAAATCGATCTTTGAGGAGACACTCGACCCTTGAAGTTTATCAAATAAATCGTCAATCCTCGAGAGTGGATAACGATTCTTCACCGTTAGCTTGTTCAGTTCTTGGTAGTCGATGCACATTCGAAATGATCCATCCTTCTTCTTGACAAACAAGACCGGAGCTCCCCAAGGTGAGGAACTGGGTCTTATAAAACCTTTGTCGGATAGTTCTTGCAGTTGCTCCGATAACTCTTTCATCTTGGACGGAGCTAATCAATAAGGTGCTCGTGCTACAGGTGCAACACCAGGTATCAAATCGATCTAAAATTCCACTTGTCGAGTCGGTGGAAGACCCGACAAGTACTCGGGAAATACTTCAGGAAAATCTCGAACGATTGGTACGTCCTCAAGTCGCTTCTCCTCCGACTTGTCTTCAGTCTTCTTTGTAGTAACATGTGCCAAAAAGACATGACATCCTTTTAGCATGTACTTTTGTGTTTTAGTGCACAAGATGATGTTCAATCGAGTCTCGTTTCCCCGGTTGCTTCCGTCACCACGAACAATCAATGTCTCATTTCCGAAGGGAATACAAACGAGTTTCTCATCACAAACAATGACAGCATGGTACTTTGCCAACCAATCCATACCAATTATGACGTCAAAACTACCAAGTTCTACAGGCATTAAGTCGATGTTTAATGGATGATTTAAGAAGTTTAATGTACAACCCCGAATGATAGTGTTTATCCTAATTATTTTCCCGTTGGCTAGTTCAACATCGTAATAATGGTCTAATGTAGTTGGTGTGATATCAATTAGGGAGCTAAATGCAGTAGACACAAAACTCCTATCGGCACAGTATCAAATAAGATAGAAGCATAGCGGTTGTTTAGAAGGAACGTACCCGTAACGACATTGGAGTCCGAGTTTGTCCCCGCAGCCCACCACGTATACTTTTGCTGGAGCAATGCCGTGCTAGCTGGGAATAACCCATAATACTTAGCAGGCTAACATAATGATAGCTAATGATATGAATGACAAGTAAACTAACTACAACTATCAGCATCCTCTGGGTCATTAGTGTGAGCTGGATCCCTAGCCTCTAGTGTATCAATTCGTCCCAGAGCTGCTATCAACTGTGTTTGTAGTGATGTAGTATGAGAAACAATGTTGTAACCAGTACCTCCAGTGAAGAGATGTGGGTGTCCTGAATCTGAGTATGAGTCTGATATGCTTGGAGCTCATCATGTACTGCTCTACTACAACCTATAGATTGTGCCTATGCCCCTCGGGCAACTTTAGCCTCACTCTCAACAAGCATAGATGTGTTAAGATGGTACTGCCTATCTCTGTGTAACATGTTGACTTGGCCTCTTAGAAGTCCTCGATCATCCTGTGCGTCCTCGAACCGCACATAAATCTTATTCGTATCCTACCTGATAGTGGTGACAAGATCCGTCACCCGCTGGCTCAACTCTGCCACACTAGTCGGTGGTACCTCCTCTGTATCCTCAGTCAGGTCCTCCCAAACATCAGTAATCCCGTAACCCATCTCTCTAACCTGATCACGTCTAAGCTCGGCATCCAGAGTGCCAATAAACCCATAATCTGCTCTATGGCCCCTAGTAGGCCTAGTAGCAGCAGCAGAAGAACTCTCCCCGACCTCAAATCTAGGACCGGGAGCAATGCACAACCTCTTCCGAGGCGGCAACACAACCTCGGGAATATCCGCTCTACGGTCAGTAGAGGGTAAAAGTAAAGGTGGTGATGGTGGTGGTAATGGTAATGGTGATGCAGCCCCCAACTGAATCCCGACTGCTCTGTAGCCCAATGGTGCCTTAGCATAAGTAGGGCTAGTAGGTGGTGATGGTACATGTAGTGGTGGTGAGGGAATCTGAGGAAGTGGTGATGATAGTGGAGTGAGTGGAGATGGTGGTGTTGTGGGTATGGCAAGGAGCCAAGCAACCTCTGCCTCGGGAGGGAATGGTATAGGTGCCTGAGATCGGACAGACATCCTAGCAGTAGTACGATATGCAGGTGGTGGTGGTGGTGTAGCCGCAGACTCATCAGTCTCAAATGGCTATGTCTCCTCAGCAGAGAGGACATGGTCAATAGATGAAGAAACAGCAGTAGAGTCGGCCGGAGCTAGGTGCTCCTCCTCCTCCTCCTTATCCTCCTCAGAGGCCTCCTCCTCATCCTCGACGTCAGCATCATCCCCAGACGAATCATCATCATCTCCTCTGTCAGCTGGATAGTCCGTGGTACCATCCTCTGACTCATCATCTGGATCCTCCTCTGGATCAGAATCAGCAATGTAGCCCGTAGATAGGGCTATGGGTGAAGCATCAGCAGCATGAGGCTGACCCTTAACGAGAATCTCATCATCAGATGGGCCAAGTACTCGGGGTACTCTAGTCCTGGTATGTAGTCCGATGAAGGCGGTCCTTGCTCTGGCTCCTCGGGGCCAGACACATAATCTGGAAATGGTAGGGCCAGAAGAGCGGCCTCCTCATCTGGGTCTACTAGATGCATGGGTAGTCCGTCGTACCCGTAGACAATGACTCTAGGTAAACCTACGTCAGATGGCTCCTCGTAGTCACTATATATAGATGTGTAGGTAACCCCAGACGATGCCTCGTCTGATGACATGACTATATATGTGACAAAACAAAAGTAGCCTATATAAGTATCGATATAAGACCTTTATAGTAATATACGTAGTATATTATAACACGTATATCAATCATGACAACATCTAGTATGACCAACTAATGCAACAACTAGTGAGTGTACGTCCCGTGAAAACCCCTTTGTATGATGCAATGTTTGAAAACGGTTATAGTCCAAGTAAAAACATTTGACCTGGTTCTCTATAACCTGGCTCTGATACCAATCTGTAACACCCCCAAATAGGGTTGCAGCGGAATATGGGTCCGGGAGCGTTACATCATAGATCAATAGCATAAGATGTGAGAACGACCTCTAAATGAGTCGTTTAAAGAACTGATACATTGGAATAACTGAAATTGTTTGTTACAAAAGCACCATGGCTTAACATGTTCACTTGTAAATGTAAAGATTTTAAAACATAACAAATATCCCCCAAAATGTAATGCTTCTAAATCTTTATGCAATGATATCCAAAATAACGACCACCAATGTATCCTTGACTTGCACCTTATTGACCTGAGAAAAACATGCTTTAAAACGTCAACATAAAGTTGGTGAATTCACAGGTTTATGTAAATATAATGTAGGACCTCAAGATTTCCAAGTGCATGACTATTGTAACACATACAATATCACAAAAATGTAATTACGTTTCTAAGCTCATGACACTGAAGCTCGACATGTATGACTTGCAATATAAATTGCCTACATTGCCCTTGATGATGTTCTAACCCGCAACATCCCGAATCCGACATGGTATACGTCTGTTGTCCGGCAAACCGGAACAGTGAGCGCTACTCACCCGAACGGGGAGGTCAATCCCAAATAGATCTATTTATAACATTCACGCTTACACCAAGTAATTGACAATTCATGATAATGGGCTCAGTGGGTTATCGCTACTTAGGCAAATACGTAATCATGTTAAAATGTACATTTGCGTCAAATTTGTAAAACAATGCATGTTTCTCACCCCAAAAGTTGTAAATCATTGTAATTATAAAACATGGGGCTATGAACTCACCTTAGTGAATGAACTTTGATTATACAAATCAAATGAGTGAAACGCCACGGATAGTCCGAATGCAACCTAATTAATATAGGTCGTATGAGTATTATGTACTTTGAATAATTAATACCACATATAATGCTATATAGTTACATCATCACCTAAACATGTTTGTTTAATTTATAAAAATTAAACAATATAAATTTGAACAAAATGAATAATGTCCATGTATTTGTATTTGTAAAAATAGTGTACTTGTCCAACAATTTATTAATTGCTAAAAATTCTTGACTTATTATTTATATAATTTCATTATATAAATAATTTAATTGTTTGATAAAATAATATTTGTAAAGTTAACAACATTTATAAATATTACTTTAGTAAAAACGTCGTAACTTTCTCGTTTTAACTCCGTTTTATACGTTCTTTATGTTGGAAAATTTTTAGTGAAAAATGTGTTTTCACTAACTTTGGACATAGATAATTATTAGTAAATATAATTATTAAATGTAAGGCCAGGTCGAGCCAGTATATGTCCAAAACAGAGTTAGTGTGAATGAGATATCGAGTCTCAAAGAAGGAAAGTTGGAATGGAGGAAAATGGTTAAATGTCAGTTACGAGCTCGTTTGGTAACTATAAATTAATGTGTCATTAATTGACAATTAAATTGGCTGTTATGTTTTGTTTCAAAGGTTTATAACTGCAAATTAATGTGTCATTAATTGACAATTAAATTGGCTGTTATGATTTGTTTCAAAGGTTTATAACTGCAAATTAATGTGTCATTAATTGACAATTAAATTGGTTGTTATGATTTGGTTTATAGCAGCTCATTATTAAGGCATTAATTGACATTGATTGCACCATTACACCATATGCATATGAATGTGTATAAATAGATGGCAATCTCAACCATTCCAAGACACAACAAAAACACACAAGAGAGAAAAGCTCCATTAACAAGTTTTCCAGCAGTCTTTTCGATCAGAAGCTCTCTGTTTTCTGTGATATTTCAGGCAAGTATGTCAGGTCCGGCTGTACAACAGCTTTGAACGTTATACCCTGGGAAACTGACGGCGAATCTGTTTTAAGGGAAGCGTGTCCAACACGTGCCTCGTTCCACGACCTTTTACTGTTTTCTTATTTATCGTTCATATTGTCTGTCTTCTGCTTCTACCCAATTATGTCTGTTTTATTTTATGTTATTTTCATATTGTTTAATTTCTGTTAATTATTATTAATTATAATCGAATTTTATTTTAATAAAAGTGTACATGTTTCCCTACAATCTTAAAACATATTCTGTTTAACAGAATTATAAACACTTTCTTAAAATCAGATTAAATGTTATTAACAGATTTTATAAACTGTTTTCTGTCGAAACCAAGATTGAGTTTCTATTAAACTGATCTATTAATTCATTAAAACAAAGATTGAGTTTGTTTGAAGCAGATCCGGTACAAGATTATAGAAATCAGGATTGAATTTCTTGGATACCAGTTTATAACAGTTTATTTAACTGTTTGTGTTTGATCTGTCAGGATGACAAACACGATTGTGACTACTCCTGTGAATGTAACTGGTGCGCCGGTTACCAACATAGTTGCTAATAATGCGAAAAAACCAGAAAAATTCAATGGGCAGAAATTTAAAAGGTGGTAACAGAAGATGTTCTTCTATCTCATAACTTTGAACCTTATGCGGTTCTTAAATGAGACCGCACCTCAGGTGGAACCTCCTAAGGAAGGTAAACTTTCTGATGCACAGGCTGTGCAAGTTGTGGAAGCATGAAAACATTCTGACTTCTTGTGTCACAACTATGTTCTGAATGGTCTGGTGGACTCTTTGTACAACGTATACTATAAGACCACGTCTGCCAAAGAATTATGAGAGTCATTGGAACGCAAGTACAAAAAAGAGGATGTTGGTACAAAGTTTTATAGAAACCTTGTTGAGTTTCTTTAGAATAGTGGATCTACTGAAACCTTGTTGAGTTTCATTATAGAAATAGATCATGTGAAACATATCTATTAATATCTTCTTAATGAAAATTGACAACATCATATTACATATGCGTTTTTTTTTGTTAAAAACATTATGTAAATTGTTTAATTGTTTAGTCGAAAGACTTCCTTTAAAGTGGTTTTTTATAACGGATCTTACAAAACATTAGTGTTTTAAACAAAAGTATATTAAAATCGGTTTTGTTAAGAAACACTATGTGATTGAGCACATTGTTAATAGTACCAAATTAGTTTTAAACTAATCATGGGACCTCGTATTAACAATATATTTGGAATGTCACGAGTGACATTAAAGGATCTGCTCCCGAACCTGTTAAAAGAGAGACCGATACTCCAGTTATGTGTACGGTAGATGCTTTGAAGCATTCAGAAACCTTATGTGCCATAACTATGCGTTATATGGTCTGAATGACATAAAAACTGAGGCCATGAGGGAATCTGACCTTAGGTAATGGTGGATTAGCACTTCGGTATCATGTCATGTATATGGTGATAAGAGTTTGATTATCTCTTTCAATGCAGCTGAGAATGGAGAGATTGAATTTGGGCAACTCTCCAACTGCTAATATCAAGGGAAAAGGAGATGTGATTCACATCTGGAAAAGAGTCTAAGTTAACCAATGCGTTGTACGTGCCAGAGGTTCGGAGAATCTTGTGTCCAGATGGCGCTTATGCAATTTGGCTTTTTTTCATACTTGTGTTTGAATCAAAATGAGTTAACAAATAACATAATTTGAGTTTATATGGGGTTACACCTTTAAATGTTTAAGCTAAACATATTTTCTAATGGTCATTTTAGAATATGTAAGTGAATTTGACACTTATTTCATTCTTTAAAAGTATGTGCATGCTTGACTCAGACATATTTAATTATAACTCAATATGTTTGCCTACATTAAACCAAATTGGCGATACCCCATTTTGTCATTGACACTGACTACAAAATTAAAACTTGTGTTGGAAGCCAAATTGACAAGATGTTTTTTTTCTCTCGGTTGAACTAAATACCGAACCCTTGATACAGGATTCAACATGGTTTATGTTGAATAGAAATTGATACTTATAAGGTATTCGAATAGCGAGTACTTCATCATATTTGCTGATGGCGGTAGTAACAAAATATTGCCATGTACACTTACTTGAGAGATGGGAAATAGACAAGTATGTTCTATATAAAATAGAAGTATTGAGAATCAAATATTACTCGTATACAAGGTGGTCGAATCAAATCGTAGTGAATTTTGTGTCCTTCCAATTCTAAATTTATGTTTAAACTTAAAACTAATACATAAAAATAATATTGCTCTCGATATAGAAAAGAATCGTGACTTAGAATGTAGATCAAGATATGGTTACATGTCAAGTTCGTAAGTCCCTGTTTAAGCCAAGGCAAAGTGGGAAGAAAGCGATTATATCGCTACTTATCTTTTTAGATATCCTTGTAAAAGAAAGTAAGAATAATATTATACTATATGGGTGAGAAGAAAACTATCTTATAAGTATTTACAACTGTGGGGGGTATCTAGCTAAGATATCTGTATTGAACCCCAAGGTTAAAGAGATTTGACCTGAAACTGTGAATTGCATGTTCTTAGTATATGCTCATAACAAGTAGTGCTATGGTTTCTTTGTATTATGATAATACCAAGGATCTATAATGGAATACAAGAAGTGATTCCTTTCTTTGAAAATATATTTCCTTGTTCCACAACAAGGAAATTGGAAGATCATCTAGAAAAATATGAAGTTGTCCAAGATCAGAGACAACGGGATGATAATGATCTCCAAGATGAGAGATAAGATCAACCCAAGGAAGAAGTGGTTGAACCTAGAAGAAGCAAAAGGGCAAAAAGTCGAGAAATCGTTTGGACCCGA
This sequence comes from Tanacetum coccineum, assembly GCA_026074375.1. Lineage (NCBI taxonomy): Eukaryota > Viridiplantae > Streptophyta > Magnoliopsida > Asterales > Asteraceae > Tanacetum > Tanacetum coccineum. Next base: position 49,701 of record BQNB010027558.1, read on the forward strand.
TTTTGTTTCTTTTATGGTAGGAAATTAACCTACTTCTTACGAGGAAGTGGTAACTTCCACGAATGTTTCAATGGATAAAAGCCAAAAAAAGTGAAAATAGATTCTATGTTATACAAAACATACTTAAAGCTCGTGGTTTTTACTTTCAGTTGTAAACCACTTAGGCCATAAATGGATCTTCAAGAAGAAGATGAAAGCCGATGGCACCATTTCCAAGCACAAAGCAAGATTGGTAATCAAAGAATTTAGACAACGTGAAGGTCTAGATTACTTTGATACTTATTCTCCTGTTACGCGAATAACCTCTACTAGAATGGTATTTGCTATTGCCGCATTAAGTAAATTGGAAGTTCACCTAAGGATGGAAACCGACATTTCTAAATGAGATTTAGAAGAAGAAATATATATGAACCAACCACAGGGTTTCATAGCTCCTGGATTAGAGAGCAAAGTTTGTAGGCTTGTTAAGTCATTATATGACTTAAGAAAAGCTCCAAAACAAGAACATCAAATTTCAACCATATCCATGTACAAGAATGTGGAATTAGAAATTAATGGATGTATATTGTAGAACTCCAGTATTTATAACATAGATTGTAAAATTATACTAGCAGTGAATAAAGAAGATAAACAAAACCACTAACGGTATTGGAGTCAAGAATTGACATGAACCTTCATTAGTAGTATGGATATAGTTCTTGGATATAACCAATATGGATTTGTGTTATCAAAAACATTATAAGGTACAATATCTTGAGAGGTATACTGTGGGGGGTTTCTGCCTAGCTGAATTCAATGACATCTTTTAATCTAAAGGTGTTACCCATTTTGAATACTCAAAGAGTATTGGGCATCTTATGTGTCTAATGACGTGCGTCTGACTTGATTTAGAACTTATTGTCAAGTTAAGTAGATATACCAGTAATTCAAGTGGGGACCATTTGAATAAGTATTACATGAGTACTATGATTGCATTATGGAAGATATTCGGCTGCTATCAAAAGATAGAGCAATGCAAACACGTATTTTGATCCACTAGAGCGGATGCATTTACGCTAGTATTTCAAACAGACGCTTATAGCTAAATCTATGATGATATCTAAATTTATCATTCAAGATAAATTTATGGAATATGCGGGATATTTACGTTAATTCGTAAAGGACATACCAAGATGGCGTAAACCGGTAACGGCCATGTTTATAAAGTGTGATAGTCAATTGAATTTTGACAGAGCTCATATCACAATGTAAAACGGTAAGTCGAGACATATTCATCATAAACGATGATTGGTGCGACAACTACTCTCAAATAGAGTTATCACGATTGACTACGGAAAGTCAGTGGATAACATCGCGGATCCGCTTGCGAAAGGCTTAAGCAGAGAGTTAGTTAAGGAGTCGTCTAAAGGAATGAGACTAAATCCCTTAAAGGAATGAGTTTCCATGAAGGAAAACCTAACCCAGTTGACTGGAGATCCCAAGATCTAGGTTCAATAGGACAACCTAATCATAGAAATATGGGGGAAGTCACATCAATATAGGGGTGTTACTTAAAAATTGTAACATCCTAGTCCATTCCTATAACAAATGTGACTTGTTGAGAGGTTAAACATATGGCTTTATTGATTCAGGATGAAATCACAAAGCATAATGATTCAAGATGAAATCACAAAACATATGTTTTTAATGATTCAGGATGAAATCACCTATGTGAGAGAGAAGTGGGGTCGCTTTGAAAGGAATTGTGGGGGGCACAAATCTTAAGAGCTCTTGCAGAACCAGGCTAGTGCTCATGACCATAACGAGCATGACTATGAGGACTTGACAATGTCAGGGAGAGTCGTGTGTGAGTGTGTATTGTCGTCTACGTTAACAGAGGCTGAGTTCAAGGACATCGCGTCTACTCAGATCTAGGAGGCTAAGTGCATCTCACAAGGGAAGGTTCAAAGGGTCACACCTACCTATCCTATGCAGGACTCAACCGCAAAAATTTCGCCAAAAATTTTGAGTGTTTTCGACCGATTTCCATTCATGTGGGGGATTGTTGGAAATTTTTTAGTGAAAAATGTGTTTTCACTAACTTTGGACATAGATAATTATTCGTATATATAATTATTAAATGTAAGGCCAGGTCAAGCCAGTATATATCCAAAACAGAGTTAGTGTGAATGAGATATCGAGTCTCAAAGAAGGAAAGTTGGAATGGAGAAAAATGGTTAAATGTTGGTCTTCATCTTCAGGCATCATATCCATAGTTAGCGCATTCATGCTAGTTAGCAGTTCCAGCTCCATATCAAGGATATCGTCACTAGCATCAATATCGTCACTAGCATCAATATCAATATCATCAAAACCTTGAGACTTGTTATCCAGGAACTTGTTCAGAAATACCGTAATGAAAGGAAGATAGGAGTTTTTCGCTAGGTATTTGACCAAATAAGAGCGTCCAGTTCCTATAGAACCTATCACTAAAATACCCCTAGAGAGGAATTGGCTGTTATGTTTTGTTTCAAAGGTTTATAACTGCAAATTAATGTGTCATTAATTGACAATTAAATTGGCTATTATGGTTTGGTTTATAACAGCTCATTATTAAGGCATTAATTGACATTGATTGCACCATTACACCATATGCATATGAATGTGTATAAATAGATGGCAATCTCAACCATTCCGACACAAAAAGAAAAATACACAAGAGAGAAAATCTCCATTAACAAGTTTTCCAGCAGTCTTGTCGATCAGAAGTACTCTGTTTTCCGTGATATTTCAGGCAAGTATGTCAGGTCCGGCTGTACAACAGCTTTGAACGTTGTACCCTGGGAAACAGACGGCGAATCTGTTTTAAGGGAAGCGTGTCCAACACGTGCCTCGTTCCATGACCTTTTACTGTTTTCTTATTTATCGTTCATAGTGTCTGTCTTCTGCTTCTACCCAATTCTGTCTGTTATATTTTCTGTTATTTATTTCTGTTAATTATTTGTTAATCGTAATCTGATTTTGTTATAATAAAAAGTGTACATGTTTCCCTACAGTATGTACACGCTTGGTGAAAATGTAGTTAAATGGTTTAAATCTCTTCGCGTAATAGATGGTATGGTAGAATAAGTTATATCATTCACTCAACATGGGCAAATGGACTCAAGAAGAGGATTTGAAATTAATAGATGCGGTGATAGAACATGAATATCAATGGGCTCGGGATAGCCGAATGTATACCTTCACGCATCGACAATCAATGTTAGAGGTGTTATAGAGTCTGTTTCGCGAGTAACAAATTATAGTTTTATTCATTTTATTGTAGCTGGAAACATGGGTAGTTTGGGTGAATGTCATATTTGATTACAGTGGTTATTGTTTCAAAACAACTTTCGACCCGTTTAATTTTAAGCTAGTATTTTTTCTGATTGACTCGTTAAAGATAATTTGCTACCTTTAGTCTTTATGGTTCTTTTCTTTAAGATGGTTATATTTTCTAATAGCAAGAGATGGAAGGCTCTCTTCTTACATAGAGCTTCACTGCTAAAGAAAGCTAGAGATATACAAAAATGTTCTGCTCCATCTAATTTTGTTGATCGGGAGGAGGAATGTCCTACATTTCTATTCAAGGATATTTTTAGGTCTCTGCTTTGAGAGTCAAGGCTCAAAGCTAAACAAAATAAAATAAGAGTTAAGTACATTTTTAGTCCTTGTGGTTTGTAGCAGATTTCACTTTTGGTCTGAAATTCAAAAAAGTTTTGCTTTTGGTCTGAATTTCAAGTTTCGTTTCACTTTTGGTCCGAATTTCAAGTTTCGTTTAAAAAAAGTTTCACTTTTGGTCCGATTTTCAAGTTTCGTTTCACTTTTGGTCCAAATTTCACAGTTGGAAATGGACCGAATGGACAAAAAGTAAAACGAAACTTGAAATTCGGACCAAAAGTGAAACTTTTTTGAATTTTGGACCAAAAGTGAAATCTGCACAAACCACAAGGACGAAGATAGCTACTATGATCTAAAATAAAAGCGTATTCTTTGCATGAACTAGTTTTTTGGAATGATCTAAAATTAAATCTTGCTTGATAACAAGTTTTTTACAAATCAGATATGATGGTATTAAAAGCGAGTATAAATGTCACTGACACATCAACTTTGGTGTCGCGGTACTAAATTTGTGTCTGAAGGTGACTAAAGAGATTCGTCTAAGCCATGTCATTTCTCTTGCTACTGGGCATTGTTCATTTGCTATATTACCTTAGTGAGGCCGTATGGTTAGGACTACATGTTAATATAGACTAAAAGTTTGTTAATGGACCTTCTTGTAGCAAGCTGTTTTCTTTAATTTCATTCTGTTAGTTTATTTTATGAGAGTGTTTTGAATGTAAGCAGGGCCGTCTGGTAGATTTCGGTGACCCCGTGCCATGACTACATGGAGGCCCCGCTATATTAACGTATTTATGCATAGACCCAAATTCTATCTTTTTTGATTCTTCAGTTTTGCTTTTCTTTAAACGCTTTGAATGTCCAGATGCGTGTTTTCTCAATCTAGGTGTCAACGTTATATTAGTTTGGAGGTTGTAATAATATCTTTTTACTATTTTAAACACAGGCGGATATATGTAGGGCGTACCACGTTCTTAAAAGGGGAGGTCTCTAGGACTCGAACATAATTGTGATGATGTACGACGACATTGCTTATCATCCTTCCAACCCCCATCTAGGCAAAATGTTCCATTTTAGGGGTAAGGATGTGTAGGGGTCCTTAAACATTATGTAACGTTCAGATGTAAACCCACTTTACTCTTGCCTGTTCTAGCGGGGATGAAAAGCGGGTTGGTGGGAAGAAAGTTGTGAAATCGAATGCAAAGGATTACGTTTTTGTTTATTATGCTGTACACAGGGGTAAGGAGATTCTTGACATGCCAACAGTGGAGCTCGAGATGTCTCATCTCCTTGCAACGTTAGCGAGGATGGAACAACAAGAACATGTCCATTCCATGGTGCTCTACGTGAGCTCATGCCATAGCGCGTGCGTGTTCGAGGATTACAAATTTCCTGTACCGTCACGGATGTAAATCCCCGTCTACGTGAGCTCATGCAAGTATGTAAATCCGTGATGGTACAGGAAATTTGTAATCCTCGAACACGCACACGCTATGGCATGAGCTCACGTAGAACACCATGGTGGTTTGGACACGTTCTTGTTGTTCCATCCTAGCTAACGTTGCAAGGAAATGAGACTTCTCGAGCTCCACCGTCGGCATGTCAAGAATCTCCTTACCCCCGTGTCCAGCATAATAAACAAAAACGTGATCCTTTGCAGTCGATTTCATAACTTTTTTCTCACCAACCGCTTTTTCATCCCCGGCTAGAATAGCCAAGAAGTATTTAGGTTTGACATCTGAACTGTATAATGTTTTGGGACCCCCCTTACACATCCTTACCCTAAAAATGAAACATTTTGCCTGGATGGGGGTTGGAAGGGTGATAAGCGATGTCGTCGTACATCATCACAATTATGTTCGAGGCTTTGAGACCTCCCCTTTTGAGAACGTGGTAAGCCCACATATATCCGCGTGTGTTTAAAACAGTAAGAAGAAGATATTATTACAACCTCCAAACTAATACAACTTTATCAGCGCGTGCTAGATTGTTTCTGAAATGACAGTCTAATATCAAAACATTTGTCAATCATTTCTCCGGTTTAATTTCAGGTTTTTCCAGGCGGTTTGTTAACTTATGTACTCAATGGCTTATTTGATTGATATTAGTTAATCATATAAGCTAATTATGCCTTTTTTATATATCATAAATTGCTATTTCAATGTAAATTGAATGCCTCTTACCATTAGAAGTCGCTAAAAAAGTCGCTAAAGCTTTTTTTTTCTTGTAGTGTCAACCCATTTGAATAATTTATTTATTTTATATTATTATTTTTGTTGTTTAATAATAAAAGGATTAGCAACATAAAAAGATGCATAGGCACAAACTCATAACGTCATATGGGAATAGGAATCATACTTGATAGCCATATAACCCTCACGTATAAACATGATGTTGTCCCTATATATTTCACCTTATAGGTCATTTTTCCCTGCAAATGTTCTTCCCCGGATATTCCTACAAGAAATAAACATTGTTAGATAAGACTAAATAAGAGTAAATGCATGGCCATTGGGAGCTTCGGGCATCCTGTTGGTAACACTAACCCGTGCCTTAATTAACGATCAAATTGGTTATCTCCTTAAGAGTTAAGGGCAAGATACCCTTAAAGCATAGCTACAACATTAACAAGTATATTAGCCCAATTCTTAGATGAGTGAAATTAAACTTTATGTTATTACTCTATATTAGAATCTTCAAGATGTATTTCAAAATATACATGCGGCAATCCAACCGATTTACATGTTATTGACTGATTTACATGCTCATCCTCCCCCGAATGAATTATCACTCTCAACATCCCATTTTGTGTATTGTGGTAGATTTTAATATATATTGCACAACTACTATATGGTTTGTCTCACATGGGAACTATATTGTTTGTGACCAAAAACCATTCTAATGGAGAGTGTTCATTATAAATTGTTGGCAAGATGCGAATTCATATGTTAAAACATGCCACATAAGTTAAAAGTTTTGTTCTCAAAATTATTTGCTTTGCAATCAACTAAAGACGTTCTATAAACGTATTAACATAGGCTTCTTCTAAGTTCAACACCTATTCTAATAATTGCCCATACTTGGAAGTTTCATCACCATTCTCAATAATATAGTTTGGAAAACCGTGCCCACATCGAGCCTCTAATCACGTTAAGTTGCGTCTTTGATGATCATTTTGACGATGCATCAATTTTAAAGCTCAAAATGATCAACATGGCGGATGTATAGGCCTACATACAACCCCTTTATATTATTTTCAAAACTTTATAGGACAAAGTCTTCACTGTAATTTGATGGTGATAGATGAACAATTAACTTCCATCAAGAACAATTAAATTTATCTTTGAAGAAACATATTGTTCTTTTATATATTTCGCATCATCATTGACCCGGGATGATGTAACCGGTCATGCGACATAATAGAATAATCTTGCTACATAAACTTATTGTTTATGACCACTTTTGTGCTTCAACCGCACTTTACTTTACGCGAAATCTTGGCACATAAACAACTAGTTTATGACCGCATGTGCTTCAATTGCACTTGACTTTATGTTAAAGTTGAATAATATGGTGAAACTAATACATCATCACGTTTATAATTCTGTTTCTCGAATCAAATTTATATAATCACTTTTATTACTTTCACGTTTTTCAATAATAGCACTTTTATAGTTTCAACATAGCTCAATATAATATTCATATTAGCATACATAACATTAACAAATAAGAAACACACCTTTCACATAATAAGTAATGCATGTGCCAATGACAAACACAATGACATAATTAGATCCAACTAAAACATCGTATTCTTATGTCCATTATTCTTGGCAAACTCCACAATAATGTTTCAACACTTATAATAATGACATCATTTCCATACTTCACGGATATGATAAAGACCATATTATTTATCTCAATCATGTCTATAGGTACTATCTTTTATATTGATCATTCTAATTATCATAGTTGAGCATTTTCAACTAGAACGGGTGATGATATATTATAAATATTTTATCTATTTAGAAACAATTTTATTTATTTAGAAACATTTAAACATCAACCTTTTACAATATTACTCAAACATTTTGACATCTCCACATAATATAATTGATAAGTGTCTTTATAGCTTATATAACTTGTTCAAAATCATACACCATTAGGTGATTTATATT
>BQNB010027559.1:9764-55725 GCA_026074375.1 Tanacetum coccineum
CGGCTGTCTTCACATTTTTTCTTATGTTTTCGTCCACTTTCGCACGTCTTCTTATGTTTTCGTCCACTTTCGCACGTCTTCTTATGTTTTCGTACGTTTTCGCACGCTTTCGCCTGCATTCGCGCGATTTCATGGGCTTTCGCACGTTTACGTCGGCTTTAGCGCGTTTACGCCAGCTTTCGCACATTTACGCCGGCTTTCGCATGTTCCGTCAACTTTCGCGCCTTTTCCCGCTTTTGCGCGCTTTCTTGTTTTTGTGCGCTTTCATATGTTTTCGTGTGTTTTCACAAGTATTACTATTAGAGAATCATTATTTGTGTGTTTTACTGATTAATTTTTTTTATACATTTTGATACTGTGATGATTGGTGTGATAATATGAGAGATTAGAGTTAGGTTCAACCGAACACAATACATATTCTACATATGAGTAATATCACAAGTAATAAAGCAATATAATATAATACAAATTATGGTATTCAACATATAAGTAATATCACAAGTGATAATGTAATAAAAGAACCAAAAATATACATCATTCATGTCCCTTAACCATTAAACCCTATACCAAGAACCCTAAACCCTAACCATTAACTTTAATATCAAAAGTGATATATACATAAACTTTAAAATATATACCAAAAACATTAAACCCCAACCATTAAACCCTATACCCAAAACCCTAATCCCTAACCACTAGGTATAATATCACAATTGATATATATAAACTTTAAAACCTATACCAAAATCCCTAAACCTCTAACCACTAAACCTTATACCAAAAACCTAAACCCTTAACCACTAAACCCTATACCAAAACCCTAAACACCTAACCACTAAACCCTATACAAGAACCATAAGCACCTAACCACTAAACCTTATGTCAATAACCTTAAACCCTCCTCCGTAACCACTAATCCCTATACCAAAAACCCTAAATCCCTAACCACTAAACCTATACCAAAAATCCTAAACCCTTAACCACAAGGTATAATATCACAAGTGATATATACATAAACTTTAAAATCTCTACCTTAAACCCAAACCCCCTAACCACTAAACTCCTAAACCTCTAACCACTAAACCTTATGCTAATAACCCTAGACCCCCTCCCCAATGACTAATCCCTATACCAAAAACCTTAAACCCCTAACCACTAAACCCTATACCAAAAACCCTAAATGCCTAACCACTAGGTATAATATCACAAGTGATATATACATAAACTTTATAATCTATACCAAAAACCCTAAACTAGTATGCAAATGAACTTTTCTCTTATATTTCAATAGCTTCTAAATGCCTTTTTTCTGAAACTAATAAGAAGCAAGATAAATAATATTGAACATCAAAATCATAAGAAGCGAGATAATAATATTCACAAACAAAACAAATGACTCGAGTTGTGCTAGTTTCTAAAACTAGCACCAATCGAAACCCACTTACTTTGGATGACATCTCTTAGAAAATTTCAAAATGTGAATAATGCCCCGTAAATAATGAAAATCGGAATAACCTTAAAAATATATAAAAATCAAGCTTTTAAGGCTTCAAGCAGCCCTAGCAATAAGAGTAATTCGACTAGATCAGGTGACGAAACCAGACTGCCACATCAACGCCACGTCAAACAGTGACCAAACACCCGTAATTTGATCGCAAAGGTAACTGAACACTAACACCTTTTTAAAAAAATTAAAATTTCATTAATTAAATTAAAACATTACAATAATTAAAATAAACTTTAAAATAATAAAATAAAAATTAAAACTTAAACTAATATTTATTATAACTATATAATTACATTCATAAAAACGTAGACTCATAGCTAAAAATTTACTTACATTGGGCTTGCTAAATTATTACTAGTATAATTTTCGTGATAAATTAGGTCGCAAAAGTATAATTTAAAAAGACTGATAGGGTTTCCTTGTTCTTTGTCGCCTCCAACAACATTCGTCTTCGTGTAGTTTTTGTATTTGTTCTTTTTTTTCTTATAAAACACCCCCCAACATATAGTTTTTTGTTTGGTCACTTCTCATTTCATTTGGTCACTCAACAACCCAACAAATAAAAAAGAGGAGTGGGTTCAGTCGGTCACAATGTCAAGCAATGGGGGGTTTGGTCAGATCGGGTGGAGGCAGACCAAACCGTTTGCTAGGACTACGCTTAGTCTAAGTTATTTGGTCATGAAATTGGTCTTAAAGAGAAAGATGAGTTGGCGCACATGTGCCAAGAGTGACTGCAGTCACCTACAACCACCATTAATACTAGTCTTAAGAGAGGAAGGTACAGTGGCGTTGTGGCTTCGTGCCATCGCACCGGCCGAACCTTATGGCGCCACAACCATACCGGGGGTTGGCTGGTCGGCCTTCACACCATCACGACCAGCCCATGCGGTGGTGTTTCCCCTTTTTTGTCTGTGTTGTATTTGTCTTTTTGTGAGTTATGTGTGTATCCATGACACCAGTTTTATATAAGGTAAGAGTGTTTTGTGTGATATGATAGATTCTGGTGTTTTATGAAAAATTGATGAAATGACACAACTTTTTCCCTTAACACCATCAAACAAAACTAATGATACGTAATGCTCTAAAGGTGACTTTTTGCATTGGAAAATAACACTTGAAGATTAGTTATATATTCTAATTTAACATTTGAACAGGTTAAAGATAACTTTTTACATTGAAGATCTTTTAGCTAGATTATTGTATGTTTGAGATCGTTTTGACCCGCAAGAAACGTATTTTGTCCATTTCTTTCAAATATTAATTAGTATATGCACCTAAAAGTACGTTCTAAAATAAATTATTAAAGGTTAAAGGCATTGTTGATATCTGTTAGCCGTGTTTTTATGTAAAGTGATGTTCATTATATATTCTCGAGCCTTGTATAGGAAAACGTAGTTTTACTAGAATTCATTTAAAGCTAATTGGGCCTAGGTGTCAGCCCATTAGTTCGGTCTATTAAAGGCCCAAATGTCCCAACAAGGAGTCCATACTCCTTGTAGTATAAATACAACCCTCCTAACATGTTAGGAGGGTGTTGCTTCTCATTTTCACACAATAGAAGTTACCATTTTCTTTCTTTTATTTCTCTCTCTAAGATTTTCCTTTTATTTTAGTGTGTCTTGAGGTGATGAAATGATAGCCTAACAAGTGGTATCAAGAGCTTCAGGTTTAGTGTTTGTGGTGTTTTTTTTTGCTTAACACTGAAGCTTATTCCAAGCTTATTAGGCTCGGCTTATTTGGTAAAATAAGCTTTATGTCTTACAAGCTTGGTACTTTCTGTTCTACACTCGTTTAGGATTAACTTGTGCTTATAACCACCTTTCTAAACTGTTTTCAATGGATTAAAAGTGAATTTTTTTGTTCGTGTTCAAAATGTAGGTTTAGAAGATTTTCGAATCATTTCAAGCCATTTTGTTGTTATTTGTAATCATCAACGTGTACTTTCACATCCCTTAGGCTTATTACCAGCTTATTCGAATTTCAAACTGCTTATTTGGTCATCAAATTTTTAGGTTTGATTTAAAGAATAGCGGTTTACGTATTTGATTTGAAGGTCGCGGTTTATGCACTATAGGTTTCGCGGTTTATGCAAAAACTTGATCGCGGTTTATGTTTAAGGTTGTGTCACGGTTTATGTTAGTTACAGGTACAAAGCAATCGTGATTTATGTCATTTACTGGAAACGAAATTGTGCCCATTTTATTTCTCAATCACGGTTTACGTAATTCTTCTAGTCGTGGTTTATGTTTCTATTTAGGCCGCGGTTTATGTTTGAATTTTGATAGCAGTTTAAGACAATCCGAGTTCAGTCGCGGTTTATGTCATAAACACTGGTCGTGGTTTATATTCTCAAACAAGTCGCGGTTTGTGTAATTTCAGAAGTTGTCGCGGTTTATAACAGGTGTTGTCGCAGTTTGTGACACTGAAATAGAAAACCACCCAATTTCGGTTCACACCATTTTCGGTTGAAGGCTATTTCGATTCTAAACCAATTTCGGTGACACACAAGTCGGGACAATTACTATTTAAGGACTTCTAATTACATTTGGAACTTAAAATAGAATTATCTTAACTACAACAAACCTTATCAACAAACACTCATTAATTCACGGTTTCTTCTTGATTTGTAAAATTCCGTAAAAGACTCACTTCTTTTCTCGGTTTAATCATGGAATTGTAAAATCCCGTAAATCAGCAATTCATTCTAAAAACCACTAAACTCTAAAACGATCCTAGCATATCATTTCACATCACTTTTTCAATGTCGACTCAACAAGACATTAAATTAGATATGGATCATAGAATATTACCGGGAGTTATGTTGTTATAGGTCGTCTTTTCTAGGGATATGGTGATGGTGTGTTTTGTGAGTGCCGTAAAGTTTATTATGTATGAGTCAAAATGTTTTTTTCAACTTGTCATTAGACGCCTTGATCCTTACAAAATTACGCCCGTTTTTCTCTAAGTTTTTTTGCATTAGTTTTGGACACTAATACTTTTGCGTTGGTTTTTTCCCTAGATATACAAAAACGAATTATACTATGTATACAAAAGGTGGGATACACGGTTGCAACCCGCCGGGTCGACCCGTCCAATTGCATTTTTTATTAATAAAGTTGGGGCAACCCGATTCATTTTCCATTTTTTATTATAAGTTTGGATTCCATCCCAATATCTCTGTGCAACGATAAACACGTATTCGGTATATTTGATACGTTTTTCCTCCCCTCACCACATCTACTGACTCACACACACAATCTAACACAGACACAACTCACACACACAAAATACACACACAGTGAAACCATCTCTCTCTCACATGAAGGTAATCAAAAACCTAGTGCAGCCGGAGTTGGCAGCCGATGGTGTTGGTTTCAGTCAAATTAGGTAAGTAAGTTTAGGGACCCTAATTAAATTGTTGATTTTGAGTGTTCTTATATTTTTAGAGTTTTCTAATTCAACTTTTGCTTTTGATTTGGGGTTTTGTGTTAGGCCTTTTTGGACACGGAGGCACATCTTAGTGAGGAGCGGCTACATAGATAGATTTAGTAGGATGCATGATGAATATCTTAAAGAAACTATAAGTGTTTTTTCAAGTTCGATGAAAAGGCAGACAAACTTTTCAGCTCTATTTCTTAGAGAAACGGCTACTTAAGGTATAAATGTTTTCCTTGTATGCTTTGAAATAGTGTCGTAAATTAGGATGTATTGAATTTTGATGTGGCAAAATCTCGATACCTCTGAAGTTGTGATTTTAGTTCAAAAGATTTCCTAAGCCCTTCTTACTATGGTATTAGTTTGGGTTTTGTGTAATGTGGACTATAATGCGGGCGATGATGATAATTTTATGTTTAATGTGTGTGGCTCATCAAGATCCGTATTTTGGCTTGGCTATAGAAACAGGAAGCGATTTCCATACGTCTTCATAATCTCCAAGATCATATTATGATCAAACAAGCATCATGAACATAAACATCATTCAATAAATAAAAGGAATAAAGAAGAATATGGGATGAACCCTAATAATAATCTGATATATAAATCGAATGGGTTGATTGTTACAGCAGAATTCCTATCTATTTATACATGCTGAATCGATACTTCACAAAGGGTTGTGATCGTTCTGATAAAACCAACAGACATGTCCCTTTAATAAAAGTAAACGACATATCTTTTATAAACCTAACTTCCTAACCATCCTATCTTTCTAATGGGTTTGTTGGGTCTGTTGGCCCAAACCAGAAAGCTTGCAGGCTTTATTTTTAATCCCTAACTAATCTATGTACATAATTCTTTTGGCGTCCAAGACATTAAAACAGGTCCAATAGTTCCCCCCTAATGTCGAGATGCCAAAATCTTCTTCTCAGTTTCTTTCTTGTGTTGATGATGAAATCATCACTACTTGCCTTCTTGCGTTGTCTTCGATCTTATTTTCCTTTTCTTTGTCCTTGATGCCTTCTTGTTCATACTTTCTTCAGATCTTGATTTCTCCATGACTTTTGGTTTTGTTGCAGAGTTGTCATCCTTCTTGCTTTCTTACTTGCTTACTTTCTTTCTTACTTGTGATCGTATGATCGGTTCGTACTTGCTTTGAAACACAAAGGTTTCTCTTACTTGGATCTTTGTAACAAAAACCGCAGCCATGGTTCTTTCCTTTTCTTTCTTCATACTCTAGAAACTGCCATGTTTCTTCCTTTTGGTTAGCCACCGGTTTGGTGGTGTAACCGTTTTTTTCTTCCTCCAATTAGCATCCATGGTTGGGTCTTCTTTCTTTCTTCTTGCTTTTGTAACAAAAAACGCAGCCATTGTTTCTTTCTTCTTATTTTCCTTCTGATTTTGAATCTGCCTTTCTTTCTTTCTTTCTCTTCTTGTTGGCTGTTTGAATGATGATTGTCACATGAATTGTAGTGTTGTTTGATCCCTTTCGCTCTGATACCACATGTAGAAACAGGAAGCGATTTCCACAGGTCTTCATAATCTCCATGATCATATTATGATCAAACAAGCATCATGAACATAAACATCATTCAAGAAATAAAAGGAATAAAGAAGAAGATGGGATGAACCCTAATAATAATCTGATATATAAATCGAATGGGTTGATTGTTACAGCAGAATTCCTATCTATTTATACATGCTGAATCGATACTTCACAAAGGGTTGTGATGGTTCTGATAAAACCAACAGACATGTTCCTTTAATAAAAGTAAACGACATATCTTTTATAAACCTAACTTCCTAACCGTCATATCTTTCTAACCTAATAAGGTTTCGGGTCTGTGGCCCAATGCTAATAATACAGACTTTATAATATAAGTTCACGGCCTGTTAAATAAAATATGATGCTTTCATTTATTCTTCTTCCTGATGTGTCGACTTGCAGCCCTACAAAGATTAATGGATTATGTTTTTCCAACATATTCCCCCCCTAATCTATTAATCTTTGTGTCTTCAATCTTTCTTGCTTACTGCTTCATTGTTGATGTACCTTGCTTATATAGAAGCTATGACGTTTTCTCTTGCTTGCTTGCTTAGAATCAAAATTGGTTCTGATTTCTTGCTGTTGAACCTTCAATCAAATTTCTTGCTGTTTTGGGCTACTTGCTACCAAAATTAACTTGATTTCTGGGCTACTTGCTACCCAGTACGAACGTTGACCATCTTGCTAATCAACCTTCGCGCTCCTAACCAAGTTGCTAATTAGGGCTTATCTTGCTTGCTTTGACCGAGGTAATTATGAACCATGATGATCCTACTTTTCTACTTCTTGGTTAACCGATTTGGATGGTATAACCGTTTCTTTTCTTCTCCAATTAGCATCCATGGTTGCGTCTTCTTTCTTTCTTCTTGCTTTTGTAACAAAAAACGCAGCCATTGTTTCTTTCTTCTTATTTTCCTTCTGATTTTGAATCTGCCTTTCTTTCTTTCTTTCTCTTCTTGTTGGCTGTTTGAATGATGATTGTCACATAAATTGTAGTGTTGTTTGATCCCTTTCGCTCTGATACCACATGTAGAAAATCTCCATGATCATATTATGATCAAACAAGCATCATGAACATAAACATCATTCAAGAAATAAAAGGAATAAAGAAGAAGATGGGATGAACCCTAATAATAATATGATATATAAATCGAATGGGTTGATTGTTACAGCAGAATTCCTATCTATTTATACATGTTGAATTGATACTTCACAAAGGGTTGTGATGGTTCTGATAAAACCAACAGACATGTCCCTTTAATAAAAGTAAACGACATATCTTTAATAAACCTAACTTCCTAACCGTCCTATCTTTTTAATATTTTTAATCCCTAACTAATCTATGTACATAATTCTTTTGGCGTCCAAGACATTAAAGCAGGTCCAACATTGGCAGCAACGCCTAGAGTGTGATTGCAGCCATGGCGGGTAATTGGTACCGGTACCGTATCCGTAAACCTGAGCCAAAAACTGAATCGTTTCTTAGTCGTTTGTTTGTGGCAAGTATCTAGAGGTCGTGGTTCGGGTTTAGGTCGTTTGAAACTGTCTCCTTCCGTGGTTAAGATTTGGGTCGTGGTTAAGATATGTCAGTCGTATAGGAGTCGTGAACAAGTGGATCTGTGGCTTATTTCCCATGCTTGCGTTGTGGGATACCTAAGGTATTGTTTGTTATAGTTATCGATTTTTTCACCTTTGATTCAGGGTGCTGCCATATTGATTGCATTTTTCATGTATGCTGTGTTCCATGAGGTATATATACTATTCTCTTTTATCCTCCTTCCTTTTTTTAGTTCTCTCGAGCCTAGTAAAAAAGTCTAGCTTAGAAGGAAATGGGTCTGATGGGTCAAGTGTCATTTATGCATTGAACCTTCTAATCTTTTGTATTCAAACTTCTGTAAATCATATTTGGCACACTTGATATTTAGCTTAGAAGGAAATGGGTCTGATGGGTCAACCAGGTCCTTTTAAAAAAAGTGCCAGTTAATGCATTTTTCTTATATTTCAAATGGTTGATGGATTTGATGAAAGGATTATTTCACCCTATCTTGGTGTACTTACGTACAAAGGGCTTCACAAGGCAAGATTTTAAATATATATTTATATGTTATCGGTCAACTTTATGTGTGTTAACTTTCACAAATATATGAAGTTTCTGTCTCACTTTCAGGTTGTTGGTAAGGCCCTATTCATGGCTCATGTAGAAGGTCAACTCAAGGTATATAAAGTGCATGGAATTTATCCATTAGCACAGACCATTCTGGATGTTCCATTTGACAAATACATTAAAACTATCTTTACTATGAAGCAACTAAAACTACCCACTATCTTTTGTGTTTGCATGTCACAATAAAAGTGTGCTTCTATTAAGTCCTATCAAAAGCTTCGGTATCTTAAGAAACACACATTAAGGATTCCCTGATGGTTGTATACCAATTGTTCGAGAATGATCATAGGTACAGGTAAAAATAAGACACTTTTATTTCTGAATGAGAAACTGTAGCTTTAGGAGCTTTTTGTAAATGTGTACTCAAATCGCTTATATGGGTTTTCTTAGGATAGCTAATCGAAACAGCTTATTCTCTAGGAGTTGTTTGCGATTCTTCATTGAAACTGCATCGAGACTGTTTGGTGTTGCTTAATGAGACTTCTTTTAGAGAATAAGCATTTTCATTTAACTATCCTAAATTAGTCTTAGGGTATTTATTCATTCGATCAATTAATGAATTTCGTAGGCCGTTGGTACGTAGTCGTCTGCTGATGACGAGACTGTGATAGACCTTAGTATCCTCAATTCCTTAGCATAGCGGTTACCCGCATTTGTAACTTCAGAATGGTATGTTATTTTCTCTCTAAATCAGTGGCTACTATATACTTTTAAAAAGATACTAAATGTGAAAATAACAAGTCTGATTTATGATCTTATAAATTTCCAACTTTTCAAATTTGTTTCTCGATATGAAAGAAACAGCGTCAATAGAGTTGTTATCAGTGCCATTTTTGTATCTACATACCTTATTTTTTCCATTAATTTTCATTTCATGTTCAAGATTTCAGAGGTTGTTGAATGCATATTTGTTTAATGGTTGCAGATTACAAAGGTTGCTATTGAATTCTTGCTGAGGAACACTTGCTATTAAAGGGTTGCTGCTGATGAACACTTGAAGTCCCGGTTGCAGCAGGTGTGAGTTGATCTTTTAAAATTATTTCTTTATTTTGTTAGTATATGTACATTAATTGATTATTCAGGTTTATTCAATTAGCCAATATTAAGAAACAAACTATATTACCTCTCATGTTAATAAACCTGAAAAAGTGATTGTTATTTAAAATTTATCAAAACGAAATGAGTTAGTTATTGTTGATTGCAGCTTACATATAGAAACTGATGCAAATATGTACCAGGTTATATAAACTTAGTAAGCACCATGATTTAGTACACTAATATCTTAAATGTAGTATTTTTTTTAACGATGATCAGGTTGTAGCTAATGGGTCAAAATGAGTCACTGTTTGTTCTTGGTGAGACGACCCAGTTTTTTTTATACATTACCCGTATGTAACAATATGCTTTTACAAGACACCCTTAAAAACCATTGGATATAGGTGTGTCGCCCGTGATCATTTGATTTGGATGCTGCAACTAGACCACTGATGAGGTAATTAAGCGATTGTTTTCTAAATGTGTCACATTATTTGCTGTGGTGGAAATGTCTTTGAAAGGAATAGGCGGTGGGTTTATGCAAGGTTCATTAAATGAACATAATAGAAAAAAGGTTGATCATGAAGAGAAGAAGCAGCAGAGTTAATTAAAGTTTTGGGGAGGAACCAACACTTGCGAAGAGACAGACGAACTATTATATTGAGGTACGTGCAGTGTGTATAAAAATAACCAAGCATAATATTTACAATAGTATGAAATCTAGATACACACTTAAGTAACCGCAAATTTTGGTTCAAAATGGATCTTTGGCCTTGGATGAAGTTTAAGTGTCGACATAATCAAAATCATGAGTACCACACCCAAATTGAAATGTTGTAACTGTCATTGGGTACGGGAAAACTTTGAGAACCTGTTACAAAACCAAATTAGTATGAACTATTTATCCACATATAACTATAGCCTTCCTTTGATACCCTGTTTCAAAATATCTATACATATGTCCTCATACGACTTGAACCAGCAATCTATGATCGGTAACCATGGCTAGATGGTATGTATAGATCCTTTTTATCTTAAAGTTATTTAACTACGGTTTATGCATTTGACATCTCAATAATGTTTTTGGAAAAACAAAATTTGTTACTCCCATGTGTTCACAACTAAATATAGTTAAAGTTGCAGCAACCCTTAACTCAACCCGACCCTTGCCCCTGAGAATCTAAATATTCAACATCGGATGGAAGATACGCTACACAAGTCCACCTTTTGTTTTGCTCACTACTGTTATAACAATTTTATTTAATTTTGTACACATTAGACAACAAACAGCATGCGATTGGGTTATACACACAAAGTGGAATAAGGTAATTTTGATAAGACTTAGATAGGCCAGAAACGAGAACCTGCATATTTATCTTAGAAATGGATCAAATGTGTCAAAGCAAAGTTTAATGCATTATCTTTCCCATAATATGTTTGATAATATAAGTTCTACTACTACTTTTTTTCATAGGAATAATGGCTACTGATGTTTTTTGTTTAAACTACTGCTACATGTATTCTTTTTCCATCTTTCTTTGTTTCATTCGTAAAGCTTAAGCTGTTGACAGTCATAAGTCCTTTTGGCGCAAGTGACAGATTCTTAATTTTATTTTATAATTGTTTTATTGTTCTTTTTTTGTCTTCTTTTGCACTGTTCATGCTACAGTGCTACCTGGACTCCCACTTTAGGCCGGCCCAATAAAAAAATTAGTTGGCACAAATAAAGGGAAAAAATATTTAAAAAGTATCGATTTATTTAGGTAAAAAAATACCCGTGAAAATATCTTCGATACCTAATAACTTTAAAATAATCGACATGGCCAGAAACGTACAACTCAACCCATAAAAAAATAACAAGCTATTAAACATTAGACGGAAAAAATAAATCCGCACAAAAGAAGGAAACACTTCAACAATATAAGCGTTTAGGGTCGACAATTTCGACCCAAAACTATAAAGTTTGTCGACCCAAAGCACTTAGGGTCGACAATTTCGACCCTAAGAAAACGATCTAAAATTCTCGACCTAAAAATCTTTCGGTCGACTCAACCCTTTGAAAGTTGGGTCTACAAGAGGGGACCACAACATTTCAACCAAAAAGTTTGACTAACCTTAGGGTTGACACTCCTTTGTTTCTTTGGGTCAACATTGTCTACCCTACTCTTTTTAATTTATTAAAATCATTTTAATATAAAAAAACACTTAATATTTAAATACTTAGGGTCGACATATACCTTGCAACTTTGGGTCGACATTGTCGACCCTAAGATTGAGATTAGGGTCGACAATGTCGACCCTAAAGTGTTCCTGGGCAAAAGTACAAAACTGGACGCATGTCCAGTTTTCTAGATTTTTTCCCGAATTTTTTCCCGAAAAAATCTACATTTCAACAAATCCAGAATTCGGAAAATCCACAATACGATACAATAACAAATCACTAAACGTTACAATACCACAAATCCACAATACGATAAATTACCAAACGTAACAATACAATTCAACAAATCCACTTTTACAATACTACTAAACGTCACAATTCCATTCAACAAAATCTACGCCACGATAAAATACTAAATCCATGTTTCACAAACGTAACAAGTCTAAAAGTTATTACACATACTAAAATACTACATAAAAATACCTACTCGTCCTCGTCCGAATAGTCATCATCACCACCCGTATGTTGCTCGGCCTCCTCCTCCTCCCCTGATGATGACTCGTTATTGTTTTCACGAGCCAAATCTTAAGCCAATTGTTTACAATTCCGCAAATCGTTCATATGGGGATTCATTTGAAAGATGTAGCGGGGACGTTTGGCTTGAGAATTAGAACTAGAGGCGACACAATGAGTGGAGTTGAGAACGGGACGATAACAGTTGTTGAAGTTATTATTGGTGACGGGAGTGAGAGGAAATGGGCCGGTATAGGGAGGTTGGAGTGGTTGGAGTGGGCGAGTATAAGGAGGTTGGAGTGGGCCGGTATAAGGAGGTTAGAGTGGTTGATTAAAGGGAAAGGGAGGTTGGAGTAAGTGAGCCCAATTAGGGGTGAGTTGGGGCATAGGACCGGGTGGGGGTGGGGGTACAAAACTAAAAGTAGGAGGGTTAAATGGACGAGCACTATTTGGTGAGTTGTAGTGCATAAAAAACTAATGTATGGCGGCATTATTCGCCTCAGAATTTTGTTGCGCCACATTAGCCTGTTGGTCCGCCGCGTCAGCCTTTAACGAAGCCAAATAAGCCCGTGCCTGCGCCTCCTCAGCTTGCTTCCTGTGTAACTCTTTCTCTTGCTCTTGTTGCCTGAACATCTGCGTGATCTGATCCCGAGTCATAATATCTCCAAATGCACGATTTGCGCGCCTGCGAGAAGTTGAGCCACCACCCGGTAACTTCCTGCCCATGCCCGACATATTCTGGCGGTTGTCACTCGGAACGATTTCATCCAATATTTCTTGATCGGTCTTGAACGGGATGAGGCCGGCTTTAATATTATCTTTCATGGCCTTCATATCCAACTGTGAAAGAAAAAGAAAAAAAAGGTTAAAAACAAATAAAATAAGTTATTAAAGCATGTAAAGAGTTAAATTACTTACATATCTCTGCTCGTTTTCTGTGGTTTTAAATTGGCCAGTCTTCTTATTTGAGTGCCCCTTCCTCCACGTTTCAATGAGGTCCTCGTAATACCCTTTGTCGACTTTCTATACAATATCAAATAAATTAATAACGAGCTATAAATAAACAATATAAACACCTTTAAAATATCACAAAAATTATAAAGAGTCTTACATATTCATTCCTTCCTTGCGCGAATGATTTTTTTCCTTGATGGGTTATTATCGTGTTTTTTGCTCGGTTAGCGGCATTCTGCAAACTTCTCGACACCCGATCCGGTTGGGACCACCAGTCAACCAACTCATTCCAATCATCTTGGGTTCTCTCGCCCCACACTTTCGGCGGCGGCGGATGATTCTTTGCCTCGTCGGGCGACGTATGTTTTGCATAATGGTCAGCCTTGATCCTGTTCTTATTTTTGCGCCAAAGTAGCCTCAATTTAAGTTCCAGCCCAAGCCTTACCCTTTCCCCCACCGTATATACATTTCTGTCAACCACCACTTTGTCCTGTTTATTGTACCATTCCGCGAGGTTGAAATAGCTCTACATATAAACATATGCATTTAAATAAACAAACAATTTAAACATAACACGCATATCTAAACGTCGATAACAATAAGAATAGAAGTAAAATAAACAATTAATACCTCAAGTGTAGGATAAATATGCGCTTTATAGGCCTCTGGAATTTCTTCCCACTCGCAAGCAAGGGGAAGTGGCCGGACTGTTTCCCCCATAAGACTATTCAACATGCCTGAAAAATTGCCTAAAGGATGGAAGGTACCAAGATCCTCGTAATCAAAGCCAATCTTCAAAGGTTGTTCATTATTTTCTCTAAACGCCTTCCTTAAGGACCGATTTCCAATCTCAATACGTAGCATCGAACCTACAAAGATAAGTTATTGAGTCGTGAACATTCAATTAAAAGAAATTAAAAAGAATCAGTGTTATAAAATAAAAATAAAAAAAATCATAATTTCTTACTTTGGCACTGGGCCGGTACGGGCCGTGTGGGCCGTCTGGGTGGACTACCACCAGCATCCCCACCGTGTAATCTAGGAGCTACACACGCCATCTGTAAAATAACAAGTACAAGAACACACAATTTCGTGGACCAATTAATGCTAATACACAAATTCATATAAATATACAACATATAAAAATAATTTCATTCAAATAAAAATTACACATTTAAACATATAAAAACAATTCCATTCAAATAAAAATTACACATTTAAACATATAAAAACAATTTCATTCAAAGAAAAATTACACATTTAAGCATATAATAATTGTTTCATTCAAACTACAACTTAAGATCAATTGTCATCGTCAGAATCATCGCTAGATAAAACTTCTTCAACATTAGTACTAGGGTTCACTTCATCATCATCAGACACTTCAACATCATCATCATCAAGGACATGTGCAACGACATCATCTTCATTATTAATAAAATCAGCATTGTCTTCATTAGCATTAGCATTGTCATCATTAACTGGTGGGGCGTCCACTTCTATCGATTGAGCATTTATTGTCACACCCCGCCAAGGCGGAAGCACGAGGTGTAACTTCATGGATATCGTTACAACACAATGACGTCTACTATAAAGATACTAAATGGAAAAGAAAATAACTACAGGGGACACTATGTGTCATAACAATACCCAACACAAGATAAAGGAGTCTTGCATTATTAAGTAATGTCATACACGTAAAAGGATAAACCAACATAAAAGTAAATCAATCCCAGACTTAAATTAGCCATCAGAACATTAGTCTAAATCGAAAGAAACAAGTAAGAAGAACTCCACAAGCCAATCCTAAGGTTTCTCTATCCACTTCTCCTAGCATCATTAGTCTTAAATTGAATACTTGAAAATGATGCTCAAAAACATCAACATAAAGTTGGTGAGAGACATAGGTTTAAGACACGATATAAACCCAATTAAATCATTACCGTGATAAATGAAAATACTGCATGACAATAAATGAAATACCATATAAGCTATCATGCAAAACAAATCAAATCCAATCCAAACCAATACCATTCACACGATTACGAGATGTCTCTATCGCAGAACTACTCCAATTGATCACTAAGCCATAGAGCATACACAAATCCACTCCAATTGATCACTAAGCCATGGAGCATACCACAAAACCCACTCCAATTGATCACTAAGCCATGGAGCGTATCACACAATTTAGTAGGTATTATTTCAACCCTTCAGTTGGAGCAAAATATCCCGCACTGTTGCTACGGGGCGTTATTTTTGTTTTTATTTATTTTGTGCGGGTTTCTTTTTTCGGTCTGATGTTTAACCAATTTTTTTATATGGGAGAATGTACAGTCGCCTCATGTCGCAGTGTTTTTTGATCTGAATAAATCAGTACTTTGGCGTAATAAAAAAAAAATTCGCTATTTTGTGCCGAGTAACCTTTTTTATATTTTGCCTACTGTTTAAAATTTTATGTGCCTACTTTAAAAATTTCTTATTTTGTGGCCGAGTAACGGATGTGTCGATATTGGTACCTAGTTTCACATGAAATGTTAACGGATGAGTCGATATAGTATCGTTACATCATGAAATGTTATAACGGATTAGATCTATATATATCGTGATACAAGAGATGGTTAAACGGATGAGTCGATTGGTACCCAGTTTCACATGAAATTTACACGGGATTGATTCGATATAGTATCGTTCCACATGAAAAGTTAAATACGGATTAGTCGATATAGTATCGTGATACATGAGATGTGTCAACGGATGAGGTCGATATGGTACCGTTTCACATGAAATGTAAACGGATGAGTCCCGGATATAGTACGTTACACATGAAATTGCTAAACGGAATAGTCGATATAAGATATCGTGATCATGAGATGTAAACGGATGAGTCGATATGGTACCCCGTAACACAAAAAAGAAAACCTAGAGACTGATATAGTAACGTTAACACATGAAAAGTTAAACGGATTAGTTCGATATAGATAACGTGATACATGAGATGTTAAAACGGAGATGAGGAGTCGATATGGTACCGGTTTCACATGAAAATGTTAAACGGATGAATCAAGATGGTTATCCTTATACCTGAGAATGTTAAACGTAATGAGTCGAAAGAGTATTCCGTTAGGATAACATGAAATGATTAAACGGAGGAGACGAGATGGATCCTTATACCTGAGATGCTGTAAGATGCATGGCCAAATGTTAATTGTAGTGATGTTGCACTTCCTGGAAAACTTATTATGGTTTAACACAGTTCCATTTATTCCCGGGCCAAAAACTTACCGATCGCCAAGTACTCCCGCCAAAAGACTCCATGGCCATTGGTTAATTGTTAGGGATGTACCATAAAAAGCGGATGTCATTAAACTCTTATCCTCAACAAACCCACTAAACACATTACACACTTTTAACATCACACAAACTTTAATTTATTGAGAACCAACCCACTTTATCCTCGGACTTTACACACAAACCTTTTCCATGCAGCGAAACATCCCATTTAGGTGTAACATGTGGAAATGGGAGATAAACTCTTAGAGAAATCGTGTCAGCGCTGATACCTTCGTTTACAATTTAAGCAATGTCCTCGGATCAAATGTGAAAATCATACGTTTCTTTATTTATTTAATTATATAAATAATCTGTTTGTTAAAAAAACTTTATTGTATCTTATTACAATGTAACAGCCAGAAACAACAAATTAAAGGATGTGATAATTTGAATGGAAAGACCGCATTTGATGACCGTTTGATGGGTAAGCACTTCTAACTTCAACATGCTGAAGGTGCTTCCGGGACCATACAGATCTGAACAACCACAACCAAGTAATACTCAGCGGGACCTTACAGTTCTAGCACAACTACAATCAAGTAATTCTTCAGGACCGTCACGAGATCTTGTCCAACCACAACCAAGTTATTCATCAGGACCTATGTCGATCTGAAGCCAATAGAGTGCTCAAAAACTTTAAGGTCAAAGATCTTACGATTATCAGGGCCGAATCAAGAAATATGGGCATTGAAGCAAGACTTAAGGATGTTGAGGAAAGACTGGAAGTGGATAATAATAAGGAACCTGAGGACGCACGGCGATGTCAGTCGGGGCAAATACTACAATGAGGCTTGTTAGATGACATGGAGACCTTCATATGGATTAGTAGTTGTTTGTTGTTTAATGTGTGTTGTTAATGTATTGTTGTTTAATTGTGTTGTTGTCCGATGTTTGTTGGTTTTTTTCCCCGTTGAAGTAGTAGGTTGGATTTTGTAGATGTGTGTTGCGGTTTAGAGTATTCTAATGTATTTTACTTCATGTAATTACATGATGCAAATCTGGTTTTGGAGTAATACGAGTCTGTATGTATCTTTCGGGTATGTTTTATGATTGCTCAGATAATCACATGAATAATATTTTAACATTAAGCTTTTTAAACTACTAATATATAATTCTCAAAAATTAATTTTTAAAAATAATTCATATATAAGTTGTTTTTTATATGAGATTTTTTGGATTAATAAATGTCTATTTTTCCTAAAATAATTTTTATATCATTTAAGAATTTATAAAAAAGGTGTTATTTTACTTTTTTTTATATAATTTATTACAATAATTTATAACAAATTTAAATCATATTTTAACTTATTTAAAATTAATATAATCATTAATAATCATTTTTAATACTGATTGTAAATCATTTTAGAAATTTTTTCCTGCTAAAAATGTAATTGTGCGTGAAATTTTTGGTAAAAAGTAATATAAAAAAACAATTATGTCCACATTTCGACCCAAAATTTTCCGCAAAAATTAATTGTTGTGAATTTTTTTGTAAAAATAAGTCCGACCCTAAGAAATTTATAAAATGTTTTATATATTTAGATAAATAATTTTTAAAAGATTTTATAGTAATAAAAAACAAATATTTTCATCTTACAAACGTTAGTTCTCAAAATTGTCGACCCAAAAACTCGTGGGGCCACGACACTTTGCGTTTGACTGGCCAATTTTGTTGAAATAAAAGTTGGACCCTTTGCGACAGTTAGGTCGACAGAAGTCGACCCTAAATTATTAGCCCGTACACCTAAGCTTCATGTACCATTCAACACCTCCAAGCTATTCCTTCGGGACCTTCAAACACCTTCGCTCAAATCTATTCTCACCGGATCTTCAAGAAACTCAGAGTGCTCAATAACTGCAAGCAAATGCGGGAAGGGATAAGTGTACTCAAGCAACAATGGATAAGGCAATGCACCAGAAAACAACACAACACAAAGGACGGCTTAATCCGTTGACCTTTCCAATTCGGCTGCACTACTATCACGAAGTTCTCAATGAAATGGAAAAACTTGATTTGGAGTAGTTTGTCATTTGCTAGTAATTTCGTATGTTTATTTATTGTATGTCAAGACTTTGTTTAAAATCGATCTGTAATGTAATTCGTGACGCTTTACTTAAATACATTTTACGCACCGTGCGAGTTCCTTCTTTTTCCTCAGTATGTTTTAAAATATATATAAGGTTTTTTTTAAATAGATTTTTTGGACTAAAATTGGTCATTTATATCTTCCTGAATTATAAAAAGTATTTTAAATTTTTATAATAAAAAAAAAATTTTAAAAAGAAATTATATGGTCGCGACATTTTCGACCCTAATATTTTTAGCGGAATATAATTAAATACTGTCAGGCTCACTAAAAAAATTGGGATTAAATTTTGGTAAAAAAATTATGGGTCGACATTGTCGACCAAAAATTTTTAAAAATTGTTATTATATATTTATATATAAATTTAAATGCATTTTTATATATAGGAATGAAAATAAATAAAGTCCTGAAAAATATTAGGGTCGACTTGTCGGACCCTAAATGAGTGAATGAATGTTTGACTAACCAGTTTTGTTGAATAAATGTGGTCCCCATGCCTCAGTTAGGGTCGACATTGTCGACCCTAATATTTCCTCGACCCAAAACGCTCATTTTCTTGTAGTGTATACTTCCTAATTATATTATATGGTAAGATATACTCCCTTATACTTCCTAATTATATAAGAAGATTTTTTATGTTTTTTTTTAGGGTGGGAAAAAGTTATCAGATATGATAACATCCGTGATAAGCCAAAAGTTCAATATAGACCCAACATTTGTCATAGACCCAATGAGCCAATCATAGCCACTCATTTTTTCATCAAAAATAAAAAAACTCACTTTCCACCTCTTTTTTAAAAATTAAATATCTCACACACCGTTAATCGTTACGCAAAACAAAACATACCATACGAATCATATATGATTTTCGCAATTCGTGACTGAAACAAAATTGAAAAAAAGTTCGTCGGAATCACAAATCATATATGATTTTATGAAATCATATATGTTTCGTTATACGAATCATATATGATTTTAGCCAAAATTGAAAAAAATGTTAGTTAGAATCACAAATCATATATGATTTTATGAAATCATATATGATTCGTTATACGAATCATATATACGAATCATATATGATTTTCGCAATCCGTGACTGAAACAAAATTGAAAAAAGTTCGTCGGAATCACAAATCATATATGATTTTATGAAATCATATATGATTTTATGAAATCATATATGATTTTATGAAATCATATATGATCCGTTATACGAATCATATATGATTCGTTATACGAATCATATATGATTTTCGCAATTCGTGACTGAAAAAAAAAATCGAAAAAAAGTTCCTCGAAAGTATATCGTGTCACCCGTCTACTGAAAGATAAAAAAATACTCGTCGCGATGGTGTATTTTTTGTCGTGTGACGATTTACCGTTTGTAAGATATTTTATTTTTAAAAAAGAGGTGGAAAATGAGTTTTTTTATTTTTGATGAAAAAATAAGTGGCCAGAATTGGTTCATTGGGTCTATGACAAATGTTGGGTCTACATTGATCTTAACTCTCTGTGATAATCTATTGTTGAACTCCAATATCGACTGTTTTTTAAATTCAAGTGTTATCCATTAGAAAAAACGCAGTAGACCTAAAATAAAATATTACGAGTGAGCCATTGTTTAAATGGTCTTTTATTGTGTTTGCAACGTAACTTACATATTACATTTAGTTTGTAACGTCATTTCAAGAGTTGTGGTGTCAATTATATGTTGTAATCATTGACAAGTATATTTCATATTATCTATTTGAGGTTGTTTGGAAATTTATATGCTGAACCATACTTATATTCTTGATCAAACTTATATTAATATTTTTCCTCTCGTGAAGTACACAATTAAACATCGCTATATACGAAATCCACTTAATTTGGAAAGATATTCGAACATTAACCATCCATGTTTTTGAGTTGTCACATTGAATCTTTTTCATTCCTTAAACCCTAATATCATTCATTCATATTTTGACAAACGCATTCATCATTGTTATTGTTATTGATCATGAACCCTAATATCATTCGTATTCATCATTGTATGCAGGTTGGTCGTGAGGTTGGATGGAATCACTACGAGACCATCAAGGTAAACATGTGTTTTTTGCATTTTATCTAATACATATCAAATAAGCTCAATCCGAGTATATGTATAATAATTTAGACAGGTTCATAATACGCATGTGTTTTACACCTTCATTCTATACATGCTAAGTATAACTTGATTAAAAATTGGATCGACACATAACTTAGATATATTTTCATAGGAATAGCATGTTTAAGCTTATAATAACTTGTGTTTATCGTATACAACATAATCCAACTAGATACACACATAACTTGTTGGGAAGGCCATAGGTACTTCTATTAACCCTTGGCCATTTGCTTGAGTAGGAATTCGTATTAGCCATCTGTTATAGACAAAGGGGCATTTGGGACAGTATGATGCAGTAAATGTAAATGGGTAAAGATGATAAAAAACAAGATAAACTTTTATTACTTTGAATTATTTTACATAATACAGATTACAATCTATTTATACTAATTGAAAAGGTGTAATGAACCATTGTGATGGTTCACCAAAAGTCATACATTTTCCTACATAACTGTATTTAACTGAAAAACCTATATTAACTGTCATATGGGTCGAATTTTATACATATGACCCATACTTAGAATCCTGCAGACCCATTATTTACATGTACATGGGTTTGCATATTAAAATAAACATATACTAAAGTTTTAATTACAAAGACTAATAATATAGGAAGGTTTATGATCTTGTTCTCCAACAGTCTCCCTCTCAAGATTATAAGCCTTCAAGTCTTTGACAGCCTTTCAAGTGATGATAGTGAAGTCATCACATGTGCTGCTGGTGCTTGATCCTTCTTCTCCTTGCATCCTTGATTTATATTGCACATGTAAAGAATAAAGCATTATGAGTCCTACAATGAATTACTAATGATTTGCCATATGTGTATATAGGAGTTTTGTAGATATTGTATATGCATATGTTAAGTTTATTTGCGTCTTTGTGTAGTTTGAGTCGTCTTCTTTGTTTTGGTTTGTTTAAAGCATATAAGAGTAATTATTACAATATCAATATAGAGCGAACCCGACGCGCCCGATTCTTAATAGTTGTATAAAAATAAGAACTAATCTAAATACCACTAAAACAACGATACATACCATTTTAGCAATGTTTACAACAAAAAATAAAATATTAAATACAAGTAAACATTAAACCGACTAATAACCAACTCATACATGAGTAACGGATTGCTGATACACAATTAAAAATTTGATACATATATATTAAAATCTCAAAAAGCTAATTTCTTATACATAAATTTGATACACCTAATGCACATCAACCATTAAAAACTTGGTACACAATATCCAAAACTTGATAACACATTACAACGTCGAATCAAAATGTATCACCTTGTTATAGGTCAAGTTTCTAAAAGCGAAACCCATGCAAATCTTAGCAATATTAGTGTAATTAATACGTTTTTAATTTGTTTAAGGAGAGTGGTATTTGTGAATTTGGTGGATTCTCAATTTATAACTTTTAGAAAAGTTCTCATTTGATCTCAATTTTAATCAAAGGATCTCCATACCCAAGGTTTGTATTTTTAATTTCCCCCAGTCTTTGTTCTATTATTGTCACAATTTTAAGGGTTATTACTATATACTAGTTGGATACCCGCGCATAGCGGCGGCGATAAAAATTGCTAACTCTTTTCGCAATTCCTTCCCGTTTAGTGAATTCGTTTCACAACACTTCGATTGTATATGTGTTCATTGTATGTGTTTGTTTGGGTTTCCCGTAGTTTTCCCGCAAAACCATATTAACATCATCATTTTCGCATGTAAAAGATTATCACACTCTTTTACCCATCAAACACTTCCTCCAAAAGTATATAATTTTTATGAATCAAGTTTGTATTCAAATTAATGTTAAAGTTGTAAAAAATTAGTGATCAAAATAAAATAAACCCACTAAAAATGTAAAAAAATAAAAATTTCATAAAAATATATCAAAATGGATCTTAAATTAAAGAGCACAAAATTTTAGAAATTATGATGAAATTAGATCATACAAAAAATAAATATATAAAAAGATATTTCAATTTAAAAACAAATGTGATTTTTTAATTAAGAAGTGACACATGTCACTCTATAATATGATTTCTCAAAATGAGATGGATGGTCAAGATTGCACCTCCTTATCTTAATTTTTGATGGGACCCACGTTATAAATGCTTTATATAATAGTATATATATATATATATATATATATATATATATATAGAAATTTAAAACTTTCTCATAATATAGATATAGCATTTTTTTAAACTTAGAAATTTTTTTCTAGAAATTTATATAATTAAACAAATAAATTATTAAAATTATGTAATTCGGGCTATTTGATTCGATTATTCAGTTTGATTTAATTCAATTGAAATACGGCTCGGTTCGGTTTTCAATTTTACTCAGAAAATAATTTTAACCAAACTATTGAACAACTGATAACCAAACCGATAAACACGCCCGATAATATCTTATGTCTTGCATGGGATAGAAAACTTCCCAAAGCAATAACCAGTAGAAACAAACAACAATAAATTGTTGTGTTCATTATACTATTATGTGTTTAATTGCTAAATCATTATGTGGATATAATTTAGTGAAGTTTTCGTGGATCTAGCATTGCTCTTTGCGTTTAGTCTATATATAGCAGAACACATACATCATGTTCTCTTTTCATTTTCCTCAACGTTCTCTACTTAGATTTCCATTCAAACTATAATCACCAACGTCAATGGCATCGTCTCATCTGAAATCTGCTGCTTTGATGGTACAAATGAAGACCCATTTATCTACTGATGCTGACAAAGCTCTTATAAAAAAGATTGGCCTTATTTATCAAATCAACATTGCTCCGAAGGTATATATGTATAAAAGTAATATTTAGTTTAGGGTTAATTACTTGAAAATGCATTATACTTGTCAATTTGTTATTATGTGTACTGAACTTTTTTTTTTCTTATTGTGTGTATCGAACTTTCAAATTTCGACCTTTGTGTGTATTTTTGACCATTTTACCCTTACTTTTTTCAAAATTTGAAGGGTAAAATGGTCATTTTACATGGCTAGAATAGACTTTAATGAATAATACATGCGTTGCGGGATTAATATATATGAGTATGTTGAGTTGACAGAAAATGGGATATAATGAGGAGATTTTTGTTGTTGATTTGAAGAAAGGAGAGGTTTCCAAAGGTATACATTAGTTTTTATAACTTGTTCTTAAGTATTTGCTATGTGATTATGTTGAATTAGAGACACTATTATAATTACAATTAATATCTGAATGATTTTCAAAGTTTCGAAACCAGAATATCTTTAGCTAATTCGTGTTCTCATATAGGAAAATATGAAGGAAGAAAACCGGGCGCCACCTTTTCTTTCACGGATGAAGATTTCTTCAAAATTGCTACTGGGAAAATGAATCCTCAAATTGCATTCATGAGGTATAAATAACCACCAACATTCCTAGTTTCATCGTTATATGGATGAATATTTTCTGAAATCTCGGGTCATGTGTGAATAGGGGTAAAATGAAGGTGAAGGGTAGTTTGAGTGCAGCTCAGAAGTTCACACCTGACATATTTCCTAAACCCTCAAAAATGTAAGCAGTCCATATTTGATTCTCTTATGCAGTGAGCCAGTGATAGGTTAAAGCTAAAGATGATTCACCGATGTTATATGCTTAAAAACTCGGCTGTCCCATCTGGTTCCGGAAACCAAACAAATTTTTAAATGTTTTTCCCTAATTTGTAATGGCGTTAATTTGGTTTTATATGGTTGGTAATCAATATATATTGTGTGGGTTGAACTATGTGTTTATTTCAACTTGAGTAGGCCTACTTGGCAAGGCTGTTAAGATTAAGAATATAGATTGGTTATGTCTTTGCAAAATCAGAATAGTAAGATCGGATCGAGATCGGAAGATTCTACTTAAATGTTTAAAAGTCTTATTTGGCTATAATTTGTATTGAAAACTGATTGTATAACGAATTTGGAATTTGTGAAGAAGGAAAAGTTCTGAACGTTATAATAAGTATGAAAATGCAACTCGTAATGCTTTGTGATAAATATGCAAAAGGCCTATATCTTGTATTTAGATCAACTCGTTACAAAAACAAAAGTGAACAATAAACCATCCTAACTTCTAAAAAATTCACGTTAAGGGTGTAAATTCAAGGATCATGTGTTACCTATACCATGAAGAAATTTAATCATACATTTGTAGTTGTATTTGTATTTGTATTCTTGTTTGAATGTTTCTTCCTGCTGAAAAACATGAAAAACCGTGGGAAGAATGATCGTCTCTTTTTTTTCCGAGGCTTTCCTTCAGCGGATGATCCAATCCCGTTGTTACTTTCAACTTTTACAATATCTGTACTTGTAACTTCTTTACTTCCTTCGGAGCTCCATTTTGCACTCTTACCACTTCTGTGACCACTGCTATCTTTTGCTTTTCGCCTTTGCTCATTTTCGGATCTCCATGTTTTAAGCTCTTGCTCGACTGCCAGTTTTGCTTCCTTGGCCCTCTCAGCATCTTGCATTGCTGTTGAGAGTTGTTCTTTTTTTGAAGCTAAATCAGAATTCAATTCTTCAAGCTTGTTTAACGCTTTTAATTCAGATTCATTTGCTAAATCTATTTGTGACATGGCTTCAGACACCCGGTTATTAGCTTGGTCTTCAGCTTCCTTAGCTTTTCGGCTTAATTCATAATACTCATCTACAGAAAGTGTAACTCCTGTCTCGGATTTTTTCGCAGACTCACTTTCATGAAGTGCACTCATTGCTCCCAAAGCTAACCTCTCTGACGCTCGTGTTGCCTCGATATCTTTCAAAGCAGCTTGTAGTTTACTCAACATTTTATTTTCTCCATCTTTGGCTAGTTCTGCTGCTTCTTTTGCTTTTTGTAGCTCTTCATGAGCCTTTTTAGCACGTAATTTAGCCTGATCTGCCTCTTCGGCTGCTTTTTCAAGTGTTTTTGGGAGTTCAACAGTTTTTTCACGTGCTTCCTTCTCTTTTGTTTGGATTATTTCAACTTCTGATATTGCTTTCTTTAAATCTGCTTCAAGAGCCGCGACCGCCACTGCTGCCATCCCTTCTTTTTGTTTAATAGTCAGAAGTGTTTCTTTTTCTTGTTCTAGTTCCGAGTTTAACGAATTTGCAACGAGTCTCGTATTATTGACTTCATTTGTTGCAGTTTCTATGTTTTTCTTTACTTCTTCAAGGTTTGTCTTTGCTAAATCGACTTCTGCTTGTATGTCTTTATGATTTTCTTCCATGTAAACTCCTAAATCGGTTTTCATCTTTTGAAGCAAAACCGAAGCAGTGTCAACTTTTGACTTGAAGTTTTCTGCTTCAGCGATTTGTTGGTTTATCTTTTCCAATTCCTCTTCCGATTGCTTTAACTCTTCCTCCCAATATAAAGCATCCTCTTCTCTTGCCATAGCTACTCCAGTTCTATGTTCTTCGGCCTCCATATGAGCGGCATGGGCTGATTCTAACGCCTCTTTGGTTGTTATTAATTTAATAGTCAAGCCTTCAACATTTTTCTCAATCTCTTTTGAATTTGACACAGCTTCCTTAGCGTTCTTTATAGCTAAATCTCGCTCAGATATCAACAAATCATACTCTTTTTGGAGATCTTCGAGCTCTAATTTGACAGTTTTGAGCTCTGAAACTGCAGCTTGATGTCTTGCTTGTGCAACCTCTAATTGTGCTTTGGCAGCAACACTTGAATCATTTGCAATTCCTTGTTCCATTTCTTCCACTCTTAGTGCTGCAAGTTCGGCATCTTGTTTTGCTTGACGTTCTTCTGTTTGTGCTCTCTCAAGATTCAATTTCAATTCTTCTAAGAGCCTTTTTGTGTTGTCTAACTCCTTTAACGCTTCTTCTTTCGCTTCTTCTGCTGCCTCGGATTTTTTCTTGAATAATGGGATCTCTATATTTGCCTTTCTAAGTTCTTGTGCTATGTATTTGCGCCTCTGCATCACCCATATGCATAGTTTAGAGAAAATTCAAGGTCAAGGGGACATAAGTACAATAAATATATATTCTTGTAGCAGGGTTTTTAGTTCACAAGATAACCACCGCAAATGACCCAGCGGTAAGACACTTAAACTTCTCACAAGAGGTTTAGGGTTCAAAACTTACTAGGTACACATTTGGGGTGGAGAGGGAAAGGGTGGGTATCAATCTCGAGGAAACCTAAGTTAGGCCGCGTGTATCTGAGTTGAAGACTCGCCCTCCCTGAAGAAGGAAGACCTTATTCGTTTTCCCGTTTACACTTTTAGTTCACTAGATCCTTTTATTGATCTTGTTTTAGTTTGTGTACTATTTTTTAAATTTGAGTCATTAGAATATCGATATTAAGTTGAATTATGACACTTTTATGTGCATTTTGCCCAATTTTTAATAAATAGTTTAGAAGGATAAGATGAATATTATACCTCTGCGACCTGAATCTTATGGGCTTTCCAATCAACAATTCCGCCAAACATGGAAACAGCTGCTTTAACAGATTCAAATGGTGCAGTCGTATCGATATCTCCTCTTCTATACTTTGATTTCTCAGGCTGTTGTTCGGAACCAACTTTCTCCAGCTTCTGATTAACATCAAGCGATTTTTCTTCATGATTGTATACTTCACAGTTTGCAAGTCTAGAAGGTGGTGCTTGACTCATACGAACATTATCATGAACATAATCTTGAACTTTAGGACCATCATTTTGACCATGGTCTTGACTCGTAGGTCCATCTTCTTGAACATCATCATGACTCGTAGGATGATCAGGATGATCTTCTTGAACATGAACTTTGCCCGAAGTACCAACTACTTGAATAGAGTCTTGACTCGTCGGGTCATCACTCTGAGCATGATTTTGAACCTGACCATTTTCTTGAACATGATCGAGCGCCTTTGGACGACCTTCTGTAACATGACCTTCACCCGTATGACCATTTTTTTGTAAAGAATCTTGATTAGTAGGACGATCTTCTGAAACATGAGATTGACCCATGTGACCATCTTCTTGAGCATGGTCTTCACACATAGGACCATCTTTCTTAACATGATATTGACTCGCATAAGTATCTTCTTGAACATTATTTTGACCCATATGACCATCTTCTTGAACACCGTCCTGAGGCATAGGACCATATTTTTGAACTTGA
Source organism: Tanacetum coccineum (assembly GCA_026074375.1). Classification (NCBI taxonomy): domain Eukaryota; kingdom Viridiplantae; phylum Streptophyta; class Magnoliopsida; order Asterales; family Asteraceae; genus Tanacetum; species Tanacetum coccineum. The sequence goes on from BQNB010027559.1 coordinate 37,755, forward strand.
TCTTGACCTGTATTACCATCCTTTTGATTAAGGTCCTGCGACGCAGGATAATCTTCTTGAAGATGACCTTGACCCGTAGTAGCATTTTTGTGACCATGATCTAGACCTATAGCACCATTTTTTAAAACAGAATGGTGCCTAGTAAGACCATCTTCTCGTGCTTCTGAATGATGGATTGCAGATTCTGGAGAAAGTTTTAACCGATCACCTATAGAATCCAATAGTTTTGGATCCTTAGAGGCTTCTTGTTTTAGTTTAGACACCTCTGATGTATTTATTGGTATTGTACCACCAATATCTTGACCATTATTAGTGTTCATTCCCATTACCCTATTTTGAGGTTCTACTTCACCATCCGAAACCAGATTAGCTGAGCCTTCTCCATTTGTCATTAAATTTTCTTTCCAGGTTTCGACTTCATCCATACCAGAATGGTTCTAGATAAGGACCTTTAACCGGATATCTGAAATTCAAATGACCATAGATATATATGTAACCTTTAAGCATAAATTTTCAAAAAGAAATATTATATTTAAACAAATTGGTCGTAATTCGAGTGCCAATTAGTGCATATAACATTGCAACGTGTCAGATTCAGAAAGGGGTTAACAGGTCCATTTATCCCCTCCGAAATTTTTGATTAATTCAAAAAGTTTATTACCGCTATGTTCCATAACAGAATAATAAACGTCTACATGTAAAGTTGATCCTGTATTAGAGTTTTCTGACTCCCCGATTGACATACATGAATTCCAATCAAGCGTCTTTAGCTTATCGTAATCAGAAAATTAAAAGACACGTAAATAGGATTTCTGGATGAGACTAAACGTGCTTATTACCATTTCTACAACCTAAACCAATCCCTTCAAGTTTCTACATCCTTAAACATCAAAAAATTTCATTCATCAAGAAAACCAAATAAAATTGCTGAATTTCATTGAATAACTATTTACCTTCTCTCGCCTCTTCCTTCATTTTGAAAAGGATCATAGGAAATTATCAAACAATATACAGCCCACCAATCAAGCATTAAAAACATGTAACCATCAACTTAAACAAGATATATATCAGTAAAACAATGGGGGACCAAAGGCGTACCAGAATTTTCCTGAATTATTCCAGAGGCTTATTTGCAATCTTTACAAATATTTCCCACAAGAACTTGATAAGCTCCAATATATCAACAATTACAAAATCGAAAATCGCAATTGAAATGATGATTAATAGATGACAGAAACCAAAGATATCGAAATGCTAAAATTGAAAGAAATAATTATTGTAACAGAAAGAATAGCGCGCTGTTTTTCGAATTTTGTTTCAGGTTGGTGTCTATTTTTAGATTATGATTTGATATTAATTCTAAATTTAGTAAAATTGTATCATAATAATGATATGCTTTTGTTTCTTATGATGGATGGCTCAAAGCAGCTTTAGCTACCCCTCAAATTTGGAAGCAATGCATGCATGCTTGCTAAAAAAATGAAAAATCAAGAAAATACCCAATTTTACAACCATATTTCACCAGGTTCCCAAATTTTAGCAAAAATGCCGAAATACCCATAAAATCCGCATGATTTGCGGACTGTTTACAAAATTTCATAAAACTGCAAGTTTTCTTTCTGCCAAGAATGGACCCTTGCGAAAAATTTCTTTTACAAAAGTGGTCCCATGTGAACTTTTTTTCTTTTGCAAAATAAGTCCCTGGCAGAACATTTCATTTGTAAAAGAGGTCCTTTGCAAAAAAAATTCAAAATTGGTCTTTGTGGGATTTTAGTCCATCCTTTAAAACTGTTTCAAACTTGGTCTTTGTGCTAAACGAGTTTTGAAGGCCGCGCTTCGCGGCAGGGCGTTTGGCAACATGATGATTCTCTTGAATCTGCGTATGCCGACGGCACATCTGTAACAATGTTTGGCAACATGTTCGTCCTAAATCGGGTTCGCGATTTCATAAATTAAGTTCTAGTAGTGTAAGAAGTTATAGATAAGACGTTTACCTTCGTTGTTAGCAGTACTGGAACCTTCACTGTTGTTACCAGCAGGTGGGCTTACATGGGTAAAACTTATGCGGTTCGATTGAGTTCTATCCACCACATTCCGTCTACGGACATTAACACGAGTACCCGTACGACGTGCATGTGACATCTGCTCTTTGTACTGAGTCAAACTTCTACGACTGGTGGAGGAAGGATTCAGTTCGCCAAGACCTATACACAGGGAGAAAAAAGTTGTAAAAGATGGCCCACAACAGTAAGAAACAGCAGCAGCCGCAGAAAAAATAACAGGAAGAAAAAGACACTCACGTTCGGTGTGAACAGAAGTAGGCAGTGCGGACGGGCGATGCAAACTGTGGTTCACCCCGACATCAGTATTTGTGCATTTAATGGAATGCTGAGACGTAACATTCCACCCAACAGACTCACACCCCATCTGGAACCGCTGACAACCGAGGTCAGATTGCATGCTGTGTTTCCCACAATCTGAAGGCGCTTTCCACATAGCCGATGATGTTCCTGAACAACATTAACCCGGGAACCAACAATTAAAACGAAACTGTGAAACATATCATAAATGAAACACCACACGAATCCCACAAACCTTTAGGAGCGGCCGTATGAACATTCTGTATATGGCCGCCATCAACAGAAATAGCAATATCGGTATCTGTACAATCGGTGGGACCTATTCGCCCGACAATACGCGAAGCAGGCTCAGGATGCATTTGGAAAACATTGTCAGCCTTTGGTTTCTCCCACCTTGAAGACACATGTGAAGCTGCCCATGAACAACATTTTGTCAAATAATAGAAGTTAAAAACAGATGAGACAAAAGCATCAGCAATGAAACAACAGAGAAATCCACAAACCTTTGAGATCAGGATTGGGGGCTTGAGCATATTGCGTCCCCCCCCCCCCCCAAACACACACAACTTCAGGCAACTCATCAACAGTGATATGATACATGGTCCAAGTCTCATGCACATGTTAAGACCATGTCCTAAGCAGTTGCTATCTTCACTATCTCAATAAGCAATCACGTGTAACTTTGAATTAGTCATTTCCATGCGGTTAATATCACATTCCCATGTTTCCCTTATTGTTCCTAGTTTATAGGATAGTAGCTAGTACATGTTCTATTTTTCTATAAATATGTAATTTGTATGTTTCAAAGGCAGAGAAGAAAAATGAAACAGAAAAGTTTAGTTCAAGAGTAGTCATAGTCTAGTTAGTTTAATTATGTATTAGGAGAGTGATCATCTCGAATCGATCTCTATCAATGGTGCTTTCATCGACTTACTCGACACCTCCAACCCGTTACTACTCACGAGATGCCTTGGAAAAAATGGCTGCTTTAGTGGATGAACTAGCTACGATGGTTCACGCCTTCTGCTCGTCCACTGCCGTACTCGAAGTCATCTCACAACAACACACAACCCAAAACACCAACACCACCACCGTCAAGGTTACTACAACCATCATTCCAAATGAGTCCAACGATCACACCGATAACACCAAAACCGACATCCGCAAGACCAAAACCGATGTCATCACGAAAACAACCTCTCTCATTACAATTATCCGTGAACCCGACCAAACTGTGACTCCATTTTTCACAGCCTCCTCATCATCTATTGCCAAAATTGAAAACAATGTCGCATCACAATCTCCAACAGTATCCCTTTTCGTGTTACCTGCTCCGCTTACCAACCTGATTCATAAATCATCAAAAGTCCAACAAGAGATAGTAATCTTCCGTTCCACAAAGCTTCATCAAACTAGTGCTCTCGCCACTCTCATCGAGAGCATGTCATCCAACTCTCCTTGCTTGGAAACAATTCCTCCCGGACACCGGTGTGGTCCACCAAAAATTGTTTTTCTCCAAAACGAACCGGAACCACCTTGGAAACCACATGACACGAGGTACAAAGCCATGAGTCTTGAGGACAAGACTCGTTTTCAGGCGCGGAGTATTGATATGATACATGGTCCAAGTCTCTGTTGAGAATTCACAGGTTCTGATGTTTGGAGGGTTTCCAGGATCTCTCAATAAGCAATCACGTGTAACTTTGAATTAGTCATTTCCATGCAGTTAATATCACATTCCCATGTTTCCCTTATTGTTCCTAGTTTATAGGATAGTAGCTAGTACATGTTCTATTTTTCTATAAATATGTAATTTGTATGTTTCAAAGGCAGAGAAGAAAAATGAAACAGAAAAGTTTAGTTCAAGAGTAGTCATAGTCTAGTTAGTTTAATTATGTATTAGGAGAGTGATCATCTCAAACCGATCTTCTATCAAACAGTTTCCGGCAAAACCGGTGCTTGAAATGACATCTTCGTGAAATAGAGAATGACAATCTAAATCCACTATTCCAAGCGTAGGTCGAGATTGAAAGGTAGCAATATCTGTATCTGTACAATCCGTGGGACCCCTGCGCCTGACAATACGGGAAGCAGACTGAGGATGCATTTGGAAAACATTGTCAGCCTTTCGTTTCCCCCACCTTGAAAACATAATGAAGCTGCCCATGAACAACATTTTGTCAAGTAACAAAAACTAAAAACAGATGAGACAAAAGCATCAGCAATAAAACGACAGAGAAATTCCACACACCTTTGAGATCGGGATTAGGGGCGTGAGCATATTGTATGTGACCAGTATCAACAACCTTTCTAGCACATCAAAACTAATATGGACGTCACGGCCCATATATGGTGCTTCGATGATGTTTGAACATGCGCCACCCCCTAACTTGACGCGACTCATCAGCAGCTTCCGACAAAACCGGTGCCTGAGATAAACCTGTGACAACGACCAACTTATAAACTTGTTGTAAAAATAATAGAAAACATTAACAGAAACATCTGAACCACTGTTTGTTACACACACAGGTTGACATTCACTCGTGTTCAAACTCTCCACATTCTGAATGTATTCAGTCGGATATTCAAAACCCTTATCTAAAACACGCTCTGTCAACTTCCGGTTATCAAACTCAATATTTGTTTCAACATGGGGAATATCTGGTTTGACAGAGCCAGATGTGGAACTGTGAACACAGGCTAACCTAGTCTTAGTAACCTTTTTTTGGCTTTTCCTTTGCTTTTCATATTTAAATATAATAGTGATACAGGCGCCAATGAGCAGAAAAAACACTTGAAAGCTAAGGGTTTATAAAAAGTATCATGAACAACAAAGGCGTTTCCAAAAAAAAATTTAGGAATCATGGTATATTATCACACTATACAACCCTACTTGAACACCCAAATGCACCGAATACAACATAGCAGCAAACAAAAAATATACAATGTCAATTGACACTAACAAAACCTTAACAAAATAAACAAAAGTCATTCCTCAAATTCGTTCAACTCCACATAGTACTATGCAAACACAATTAGATAAGGATGCAGCATGAATAAATTACCAAAATCACAAAAACATTTGATTACGCGAATACATTAAACTCCACATAATACTATAACATTCATAAGCTCCCTTAACAATGCCCATCCACCAAAGTAACAAATCATGAAATAATATGCACAAAATTCACACAACAGCAATAATAAAATGGGCTAATTCATATAACATTTAAAGCTATAACACAACAAACCCAAAAACAGCTTCTTCTTCTCCTTTGGCTAAAAGAACTGGTGAAAAAAACGCCTAAACTGGCTGTGTATAAACCTATAACCAAACACACTGGTCACATGTCCACAAGAAGTGAAGTGGGTTTAGTTGGGATTTAAAGAATATAATACTACGAATTACTGTAGCAGCCATATAATAGTATATATAATTCAACTATTTGGAGCGGATTGAAACGAAATCCGTCCCGGCCGGACACAGTTAGCAAAGAAGGACCCCGGGTCGGGTGATGTTAACAGGCCGAGTATCTAAAAGCGGGTACGGGAAGGAGTTTCTGCTTTTTGTATTTTTTACTAGTTTAAGACCGTGTAATACACGGATTGACTCAGATTTTTTTTGCCTAAGTTTAAATGACATAAATGTTTACGTATTGTAATTGTAAAACAATACAATTACCGGGGATGAGGTTTGCATTAAGTGTGCATTCAATGCACCGGGTCGAACCGACCCGACCCGGGCGCATTTAATACCTTTTTTTTATATTATGATTTTACCTCTATGGAACACCAAGTAAAAGAGTACGAAACAATATCATCAAAAAGAAGCTCCATACGCGGATGAGAAGATCCAAAAAGCACTTGGTTGCGGAATTTCCAAATCATCCACCACATAACATAAAAGACCCCTTCTAGCATTTCCTTTTGAGCTTTAGAAAACCGAGTAGTTTTGAACCAAGCAATCCATTCTTCGTAACAAGAAAAATCTGGAATATCAATTTCCCACCATCGAGCAATTTTACGCCATAAAGTCTGAGCTAAATTACAAGAGTAGAAAATATGCGAGCATGATTCTCCAGCTAAACCACAATTTGGGCATATAATAGAAGGAATATCAATCCCACGAAGTGAAAGGTTAAGTCTCGTGGGGAGCTTATCCAAACAAACTTTCCACGCTAAAATGTTTACGTATTTAATGTTACATTTGGTAAATTATGATCTTACTTAAGCTTTCGATACAAACTCCCGAATATAATCCAACCAACACTATACTATAACCTCAATCATCATTTGTTGTATGAACTTGCTTTCTTGAATGAATGCAACAATATATATAAGAATGTCAAACTAACAGTAGCTTTGCTTTTTTCATTCACATGTAACCTAAGTTAAGAGTAAAAGCGTGTATCCTTGTGTATTTTGTGCATATTTTGTTTTTAATACCAACAAAGTTAAACAAACTAAATCACCATGATATCCATGTTTATAATTGATCTTGCCCTTTCCATCTACGGTCTAAATTGAACATCTATAAACATTGGTCTTGAAAAGCTTTGTACACTCCATAACTTGAGAAATCAACCAAAACTTCTACCACGCACCTAAAATCAAAGAACCCTACAAAATGTACATAAAATCACATTAAAATGCACTTGACACGATTCAAAAATAAACCATGAACACAAAGATTGCATTGGCTTATGTTGTAGATTACTCAGCTGCTATATAATACGTTTTTCTTATTGAATGCTAATTTGATTCCTCCATTATTATTGATAACAACTATCCTATATACGATACAAGAGAAGATTCTGGAATGATTACCATGGGCTTAGGCTCAATACAAATTAATGAATAATAAATGTCTTGACTAATAAATGTCTTGACTTGACTTGAATGTTTGAATGTTGACTTGACTTTCAATGTTGACTAATAACATATACGAGACATAAGTCGATCATTTTTTATTATGATAAGTAACCGCTTACCCTTTTTTGTTAAAAGAAATTACATGTGACCTTTGGTGAAGATATCAGCAATACTGAAAACGAGATGGACATAGAAGAACCACGGAACATGACCAGCTTTTAACCATATCACGAAACTAAAGTGTGTTCAATCTCAATTATGTTTTGGTGCGTTGGTGTTGAACTGGGTCTGGCTGACATATAACGCACTAACGTTATCACAGTAAACAAGAGAGCTGTTCAAAAGAGGAGAGTGTAACTCGAAGGAGATTGTACGATCCATGCAGGTTTCTGCAACAAACATTAGCAACCCACGATATATCGCTTCAGCACTAGAGCGAGAGAGGTGTGTTGTCGTTTAGCCAGACCACGAACAAAAGGTTATCACTAGAAACACACATAAACAAAGAAGTAGACCTGCGGGTGGAAGGGCAACCTGCCCAATCAGCATCAGTGTACCCAACTAAAGATGTAGTTGCGGAAGCATATAACTGAGACCAAGCTCCAGGGTGCTAAAACATAGCGCGCAGGATACGTTTGACGAACTAGCTCAAAGTGGGCTCCCTCGGATCATGCATATAGAGACCAAACCTTATTAACTGCATAGGACAAATTATGGGCTGGAGTAAAGGTAAAGATACTGACCCCCCTGCAAGATACGATATAAAGTAGGATCCTGGAACTGGAACGCCGTCCGGACCCAATTTGAGTCAAGTGGTCAATTGGTATCCGGAGACGGGTTACAAGTAACCTTATGAGCTCTCTCAGAAGCTGCGAGGCATACTTATTCTTGAGCCAATAAATAACCCTGTAGGATGACGAAACAGCCAGAGATGCCAAGAAAATAATTAAGTGCCCCGAGATCGGTCATATCAAACTCTTTATGCAAAGAGTCTACAATCTGCTGAAGTAGAACTGGAGAAGAAGCTGTGAGGATAATATCGTCCACATATATAAGTAAATAAGCAACCTGAGAACCCTGTGTATATATAAACAATGAAGAATCACACCGACTAGGAGAAAAACCAGCCCGAGTGGCATAACCTGCAAACCGCTGGAACCAAGCACGAGGTGCCTGTTTCAAACCATACAAAGACCTCTGCAAAAGACATACATGATTAGGATAACGAGAGTCAACAAAACCAGGGGGCTGATGCATATACACTGTCTCAGATAAATCACCGTTAAGAAATGCATTCTTAACATCAAGTTGGTGAATAGGCCACTGTCGAGACACAGCAAGGCTAAGAACGGTGCGAATGGTGGCCGGCTTAACAACTGGACTAAATGTCTCATCAAAGTCAACACCGTGTTGCTGATTACTACCGTTAGCAACAAGTCGAGCCTTATAACGACTCAAAGTACCGTCAGCATGAAATTTATGCTTAAATAACCACATAGATCGAACCAAGTTAACATCAGACGGCCTTGGAACAAGAATCCAAGTACCATTTTTAACTAACGCATTATACTCATCATACATAGCATTACACCAATTAGGGTCTTTTAGAGCAATAAACGGAGATTTGGGAATAGGAGAGAGAGATGAAGTGTGAAGAGAAAGACGTTCGATGGGTTTGACAATACCCGATTGAGACCGTGTGATCATGGGATGAGTGCGGGGTGGTTCATTAACTGGGTTGGTATTGGTTTGTGGATTTGGTGGATCGAATATGGGTGGTGGCAGCGGATTGTTTTGGGTTTGGGTTTGAATGTTGTTTGGTTCGTGACTAGTGGGCTGGTTGGTGGGGAAAGTTGGGCCTGGTGAATTTGGGCCGGTGTGAGGAGGACTTTGGGTTGGATCGGTAATTGGTGGAGCAGTTGGGATGCTCGTTTGGTGTGGGATGTTTGTGGAAGGATTAGGAAGTTTGGATGCAAGAGAAGTGAGGAGGGGTGAACGTTGAGTATCGAGGAAGGTGTAAGAAGGTGGCGAGGAAGGTGTCATAGATTTGTAAGGGAATTGTGTTTCGTCAAAGGTGACGTGTCGGGAGAGAATAATTTTGTTTGTCTCGAGGTTAAGGCAACGAAAACCACGATGATAGGCGGGATAGCCTAAAAAGATACATGGTGTGGCACGCGGGGCAAGTTTATGAGGTGAGTGGAGATGAGGGTAGCATAGACACCCAAAGATGCGAAGGTGCGAGTAATTGGGTGGTTTGTTGAAAAGGCGTGTGAAAGGTATATCGTTATGGATTGCGGTAGATGGTAAAAGGTTTAGGAGATAGGTGGCCATATGGAGGGCTTCGACCCAAAAGGTAGGGGGAGGTGTGCTTGAAAGAGAAGAGTACGAATGGTATTATTAATTGTTCGTATCATTCGCTCCGCCTTGCCATTTTGTTGGGAGGTTTTTGGGCAAGAGAATCTAAATTGGATGCCATTTTTGGCAAAAAGGGTGTGGAGTCGGTTATTATCGAACTCACCGCCATGATCACATTGGAAGTTTTTAATTTCACATTTAAATTGATTTTTAACATAGTTGCGAAAATGCAAAAATTTATCAAACATGTCAGATTTAGAACGAAGAGGATAAATCCATAGAAAATGAGAGAAATGATCAAGAAATAAGACATAATATTTAAAACCACTAGAACTAATAATGGGAGATGTCCATAAATCAGAATGAATAATATCAAAACAATGTTCGACAATAGAATCTGAACTATGAAAGGGAAGCTTCACATGTTTGCCAAGTTGGCAAGCGTGACAAATATGTGAAGATTTTTCTTTATTACATGAAATAAAACGACTAGAGACAAGCGAACGTAGCACTTGATCACCCGGATGTCCGAGGCGTTGATGCCACGTGGAGGCACTTGTCGAGAGAAAAGCAATGGGAGAAGTTGATGGCTTGGTAACTGGATAGAGATCGCTCGAGCTGTCACATCGAAGGAGGATATGACGAGTCAAGTAATCCTTCACAGAAAAACCAAAGGCGTCAAATTCAATAGTACAATTATTGTCCCTAGTGAACTGACGAACAGAAATGAGATTTTTAATTATATTGGGGGTTACAAGAACATTATGAAGATGAAGTGGGCGATGATGGGAAGGAATAATGCTATGGCCTGTGTTGGTGACGGGAATAGACTTGCCATCACCAACGTGAACAGATGGAAATAAGCGTTTATCAAAAATGGTACTTAAATTACTTGCATTAAAATTTAAATGAGAAGAGGCACCTGTATCCATGTGCCAAGTCGGGTCTTGCAGCGGCATAGTGCTAAACGCACTTGGTAAAGGAGTAGGTTGGGATGCATAAATAGCCGGAGCAGGACCGAGTATACCTTGACCGGGATGCGGCAATCTGTAATGCTTTTGTGGTGTAAACTGTTGAGCAACATTAGTCTTGTAGGCCACATATTGGGCTAGGGTACATGTGAACATATTGAAATACAATCGGAGATGATTTGAGATTACAGTAGTCGAGAGATATAGAGAGAACTTAGGGAGAGGGTCGACTTTTTAGAGAGAAATTAGGAGAGGGTCGGTTTTTGCTCTGATTACCATATTGAATGCTAATTTGATTCCTCCATTATTATTGATAACAACTATCATATATATAGGATAAAAGAGAACATTCTGGAATGATTACCATGGGCTTAGGCCCAATACAAATTAATGAATAATAAATGTCTTGAGTAATAAATGTCTTGACTTGACTTGAATGTTTGAATGTTGACTTGACTTTCAATGTTGACTAATATTTCTAATAACTAAGGATTCCTTTTGAATGTTTGTGTATAAGTTGAATTTTCATAGCATAGTTATGTGAATGCAAGCAAAATAGTCCCATTTATGTCAAATGACATGTAGATTATGATCATTTCTCTTAATCACTGATGTGGCAAGATGGATGAGTCGAGTAATGGGTCAGTTTAATATGGGTCAAAACATGTTAGGATTATGAAAAAGACTCGGTCACCCCGTGTATAATCTAGAAAAGCATAGCTCGTTGTCTAATTGTAAACGTATGACTAATAGTATTGGGTCGGGCATTTAGCCCACTTGTAAGCCCATACTCAAGCCCATTAGGGCATAAACACTCATGTATATAAACCCCTTCCTAGCCATGGGAAGGGGTTGGTTGTTCATTTTATCACAAGGCTTTCATTTGGTTTTTCTCTCACTAGAAACCTTACTTTCTCTCTCTAGATAATTTGCCAACCTAATCATTCTTGCTTGTTTATATATCCAAAAATAACTATAAAACAATTGGAATCTGAAGAGCCCAATGGCGAATGATTAGTCTATTGTTGGTGGCATTTCCTTGGTTAGTTTTTAGATCAACAAGTTTGGAGAGTTTTTGAAGGTTTATGTCCTTATTCTTAGACACTCTTTCATTCTCATGTTTTGTGATGTTAGAAGTGTAGTTTTTATATAGTATGTGTATAACCTTCTAGGCAACCAAAGTTGTGCAAAAGAAAACCAAGTGAAAACGTTCAAAAGGGTGAATTTTTAGGTGTTTTTTAATATGAAAAAGTTCGTAGTAATTCTTCGTTGCGTTTTTGCCCTTAACTGAGACATTCTTCATTGCTTTTGGTGAAGAAAGTCCAATTGCGTTTTTGTCGTTTCGTGTATAGAACTATTGTACCTGCGTTTTGTCTTATTAAGGTTGCTTTTTGGACGTTGCGTTTTGGTACCTTAGAGTGTTACGTTTTGGTCATTGCGTTTTGATTGCAGTTGCCGTTTTGGAAGACTTTTGTTTGCGTATTTATGACTAAGGGAGACTCTCCCAAATTTTTACTTGGTTTTGCGTTTTGATCAAATCGTCAACGTTGCGTTTTGACTAGAGTTTCGGTTTGGTCATTATTGCCGATTTGACTGCAAGTGTAGCGTTTGAGAAGACTTATATGTTGCGTTTGGACTAAGGGAAACTCTGTCCCAATTTATTTAATTTGAGTACGATTTGATCAAATCTCAAACGTTGCGTTATTTTTGACTCAAGTCTCAAGATTTCATATGCGTTTTGATAAATTCAAGATTCTTCATTGCTTTCTCATGACTCAAGATTCTTCAACTTTTGACACAGATTCATTCATTTTGCTTTTTGAAAATACCTCACAGCGTTTTGACACTATTCTTCATTCCTTTTGAACAAAACTTCACTGCTATTTGCCTAATGTTTCATTATCAACATTAATTGAACATTAATTCAACCAAAACAAAAAGGTCGCATGTCATGGAAGCCAATATCAACAATCAAACAACATATCACCTTATCCAACAAACAATCATCACTTTTAACGAATACAATCACATAAGTCATTGATCGAATCAACTTAATCATATCACAAGTAATCACTATGGCTATCTTCTCAGAGGACATCCAATGTGCCGGATTCCGATACACCCGACCGACCTAAGCTTTGATAAGAACTGACTTTGTGTCATGGCAACAACGTATCAATTAAATTGTCGGGTAAAGGAGAATGGGGTAAACATCTTAAAGTCAATTGATGAAGGACCATTTCAGATGGGGACCACGCGAAGCAGGTTGTTGCGAAGGAACTGACATGAATCACCGACAATAATATGGGGACCTGATACGACCATCCGAGTTTATTTCGGATCTGTCACAAGATGAGAAGGATAAGGGGTACAGCAATGCAGACAATCGGTAACAGCAACAAACATCCATACCTCAAGGTTTTACCAAAAGATAACTATTCACATTATAAATCATTACATAGAGTGCACAAGCGGACATATGGGACATGTGAAAGAGCCTGATTGGATGGATAGAATTAACAAAGGCACGACCGTGAATCACAACTGTATGATTTGACTTTGAACTCATATTCGTCAAACAAAGGCGAAACCATTCATACTACTGTATGTCCGTTTAGCCACAGCTCATTAATGACATGCTGAACAATCAAGATGCCAATGTCAAAAAATACAGTGAATCTCAAAGTTTTGTTGAATAACCTTGCTGCCTGAAATTGGAGTAGAATTTGTTTAACAGCTGCAAGCTTAACAAAGGCATGAAGGATTCAAACATTGACCTCAACTATATGCTCTACTCATTTAAGCAACACGAGGCACTACCAACGAGAATAGATGATGTTGGAAAACGATTCTCACACAACAGACAGTTGATCCTCTTTGCCTTGAGCGTCAAAAGTTTCACCTCAACATTATCATTCAGTAGTTCATCAACAAATCCACCGACCACAAATCATCCAAACCACATTCCTGCTGACGACACACACAATCTGATTTGGGACTTTCTCCACTGACACACACTAATCAAGAACCGTAATCCAACACAATACCTGCCATTAAAACTCACACCAGTCATCACAAAACCTTTATCCTTCTCAAACAAACAAATCATACTCAGAACCTCACATCAAACCCAAGGAATCAAGCTACAGTACAAGATGGCAGGGTTGTTGTTCAGAATGTTCAGGGTCGACAGAACAGAGGACAGGGTAATAACCATGGGGAGTGCAGTGCAGTTGTTTATGGGAGTGCGCACAAAACAGAGTGGGGAATGCTAACACCATCCAGGTCAAGCTAGGAACGGACTAAGTCTCACACCTGCAACAGGGGATAGCGTAGCCACATAGCAAGGAACTTGTACTCCCAACCCATAGCTTCCACATAACTCTGAAATACTATCAAAGACAAGGAAGTTGCTGATGCAGAGCTCAAGAGAATGGGTAGTCTTAATGAATAGTCAGATATTGTTTCCTAGCTGAGTGGAACAGACACTGTTATTTATGAAGATGCGTTGGATGAGCAACCGGGTTTCAAGACTTAAGCTCTCAATGTGGATAATGTATTTCAAGCTGATATACTGTTATGCGTATGATTCTGATGTTGATGAGGGCTCCTCCGGCACAAAAAATGTTCATTGGCTATCTATCATCCGCTAGATCCATTTTCTTTGATGATGCCACGGCCCTTCATATGATTCGGACATCTTTCTGAGGGACATTGAACCATGATCACTATCAAGAATGCTATGTGATCATCATGAAGAACACGAAAGCACGGACCTGATGTAACAACCAAAGCCATGTAGTTGACTTTCACATGCCGATTAATACGAGTGATATGTAATCATACCCACCTCCATCCCCGCTTTTAGTCGTCCCCTTAATGATCAGTATGTAAATACAACGATTGTGCCCATGCTAGTTACAAAATAAATGCATTCTATTGTTTCCACAATGAGCATATGTGATGAATAGATAATGAGATTGTTCATGAATCTAATGTCCTAACTGTCTCTCATAAACCCCAAATTACAGTAGTTAATAATTTGTTAAATGCGAACTTGCCACATAAAAGAACAAGTATGAACTTTATGAAAGCCTTCCATGTTTGAAATAAAACAAAATAGAATCAAAAGATTGATGAGCAACTAAGAATAATTATATGTGACCGTAATATAATTGAAGAGAATTTTGAAAAAAGGAACTCATTCTGTAAAATTGCGAGACTTGCCATCTACCATCCAACATAACAAGTTAATGGTAGATGAAGTTACATCTTTGAAAAAGGGACTTTAAAAACAGAAAGTATAAATGCAAAAACCTTTGACATAAGCAATTATTTTGAGCGGAACTTAAAAGCTTTAAAAAGATCGGTCGAGGGATAAATTATTCCAACAATGCCAGTCTATTCAAGGACAGGCTCGCCGTTTCCAGTCCCACAGTATTGTCAAGCTAGGAAAAAGTCGTAGAATAACTAACTTCTAGGTCTTATTATGATAAAGTGAATAAGGTAGCTATTGGCCTACAAGAACCCCCTATGGGCTACACGTGCAAGGCAAGATCAGTCCTCGGCCCTATATATTGGCATAGTAATTTGTCACACAAGCAAGAACACCCAAGCAATCAGCACTCCTGGAAGTACGGTGACGGGGAGAGACCCTAAACTTACTGAAATTTCTAGGAAGAAAATGCATGACAAAATGTGAAATCTAATTGAATCTTCGATAATAAGTTCAATACCACACCGCCTAATCTACTTCGAAATGAATTTTTTAGCGATCATATCACATCACAGAAACCCACAGAAACAACTGACCCCGGAACAAATATTTTGGTCTCAAGATATTGTTAAGATGAAAGCTGAAGCTCTCAAAGAGCAGAACACCAGACCAATCAAAGCGTTGACTGTGTATCCTCCAAATACACCTGCAACGCTTGTCCCCAGAGTGCTTCCAACCAAAAGTCAAGTGAAAATTAACATTTTTACACTTAGACAACTTTTTTCCGAATTTGAGAAAACCTGTAAAAAGAGAATCACACCAACTGGGATCACTGAAGGGGAAAGGGGTTTTGAACAAACCAAGACATGTTACCTCACGGAGGTCATTCCATTTTTCAAAACTCTTCAAGAACATTTTGAGGGCATTCAAAAAGCTCTAACAAAAGAAGTTAAAGAAATGAGTGATGCCTTTGATGAGTTGGAAGCTGAACTTGACCAAAGTATTGTTGATAGGAAACATGATGAGATTGAACGGAAAAACCTTCTTATTGAACATGATAATATAATTGCTGATGGTTTGTCTAAAGAAGTGTTTTATGTTGCATCGAATTCTGAACTTAATGTATCTAGATTTACTGAAACGCAAAAGGCTCATAATGTTGTCAAAGCCCGTTGTCTGGAACTTGAAGCAGAGCTTTCTAATTTACGTGATAATATCCATAAGGATAATTATAATGAACTTTTAAACCTGTTTTCCAATCTTGAGGTAAATCACCTAAACTTGCAGTTAAAGTATCAAAACCTTAAAGAAAGTTTTCAGAATAAACCATCTGTTAATGATACTCCTGATTTTAACTCCGTTTTTATGATCGGTCAAATGAAAGCTTCACTTAAAGGAAAAGACAACTTCATCCAAAAGCTGAAAATGCAAATATCTCATCTTAAGGAGACCCGTAGTGAACCAGACCTAACACTTGATTTTAGGGCCCTAGACTTTCAGATCTCACAATTAACTGAAAAGGTTAATGTTCTTCAAGAACAAAATGAGCTTTTTAGGGAAGAAAATGCAAAGATTAAGTAGCACTGAGAGGAATTGTATGATTCGATCAAGATTACGCGTGCTAAGCATATAGAACAGATAACTGCCCTTACAAATGAAAATGAGAGTCTACAGGTCCAACTACAAAATAAGGTCTCATGTGTCACTACAAATCTGGTTAAACCAAATGTACTTGCACCAGGAAAGTATGCTATAGATGTTGAACCTATTCCCCCTCGCAATAGGAACAATAGGGAAGTTCATCTAGTTTATCTCAGGCATCTTAAGGAAAGTGTAGATACACTTCGTAAAATAGTAGAAGAAGTCAATGTTGAAAGACCTTTAGATAGATCACTCGCATCTGCTTGCTGTTACACTAGGCATTCTCAGGAACTATTAGAATATGTGTTTGGCACCTGTCTAAAGGTCTTCAATCAACAAGATAAGAAGCATGCACACACCCCTAGGAAAAAGCAAGTTACCTTTGAGGACCAAATTGCAACATCAAGTAGTACTACACATAAACATGTAGAGCCAATGCACACTCAGCAGTCTAATGTCCCTGTGCCTCATTCTACAGGAGTAATAGTTGCACTGATGCTAGCGGATCTCAGCCTAGGAGCATACTCAAGAAACATAAGATCCCGCCAGCTAAAATTGACAGCATGAAGAAAGTAGAAGAACACCCTAGGACAATTAGATCTAGTCTTAAAACTACGAATCCTGTTGATTCTAGTATTAGCTCTAAGCGTACTGTAATTAAGTCGAATTCTCATTCTGTGTGCCAAACATGTAGCAAATGCTTATTTTTGACTACTCATGATATGTGTGTGGTTACTTATTTGCAATCTGTGAATTCATCCCCCAATGTAAAAAATGTTGTGCGTCATGTTAAGCAAGTTTGGAAACCTAAGCAAGTCAAACAAGTGTGGAAACCTAAACATATCAAACAAATTTGGAAACCAACTGGCAAAACACTTAACAATGTTGGTTATCAATGGAGACCCACAGGAAGAACATTCACCCTAGGTAATCAGTACCCTTTAACTAGGCTCACTAAACCTACCGGAATGTCAGCCATTCCTTGTGCTAACCCAACAAAACCCAACCAACATTGGGGATCCAACTTTCCAAACTCTCCATCTTTGTCTATTTTCAAATGCAGGTCCTACAAATCGTCCTTTGGTATTTGGACTCAGGTTGTTCAAAATATATGACGGGGGATCGCTCAAGGCTCATGAATTTCGTGAAAAAGTTTATCGAGACAGTTAGATTCGGGAATGACCACTTTGGTGCTATTATGGGATATGGAGATTATGTCGTTGGTGATAGTGTAATCTCCAGGGTATATTACGTGGAAGGACTGGGGCATAATTTGTTTTCTGTCAGAAAGCATTCTTGTTATGTTCATGATATGGATGGTGTTGAATTACTTAAAGGTTCCCGTGGTTCTAATTTATACACTATTTATGTTGAAGACATGATGAAGTCCTCCCCAATTTGCTTGCTATCCAAAGCCTCCAAGCACAAATCATGGTTATGGCATCGGCGTTTAAACCACTTGAACTTCGGTACTGATACTCCGCCTTTCGCAAGGCTGAAAGTACGATTCGATTGTAGTATAGGATACGTAAGAATTCCGAGAGATTCAAAAA
>BQNB010027560.1:0-10716 GCA_026074375.1 Tanacetum coccineum
ACGTACAAATCAACATATACATGGATCCATCACAACCTTTAATCTCATTGAACTATAGCCAAAAACCACGAATTCACAACAGCTTCAATCTTTGTAATCACATGTAATAGTTGAACAAATCGTTCCCTTCTTGACAAGACGTAACATATGACAGTGGTAGTAAAATTTACCTTGGCAGTTGATTTGGTAGTTTTACATACGTATAAAATATATAAAATATAATACTTTAAAAGAGTAATTAAGAAAATTACCAAGTTACCCTTGATAAAATTCACTCTCTAAAATATATATAATATAATATATAATATACGTATATTTAACCGGGTAAGTTTGATCACCCGGGTCGTTTCCCCAATGACTATTGAAATTGAAACTACGTTTTAGTTCGGATCCTGATTTGAATGAAGCAAAGATATTAAATATAAATGACAAGTAGAAAAATGCACGAAAACTAATAAGCTAGCAATGGCAATTAAACATGAAAGCATCAAACGTTAATGGGAATTAGACGAACTTGACAATTAAAAGCACTAAGAAGCTAGAAATAAGCTACGACTTAAGAACATTAAGCTACTATTATACTAAAATTCTAACCTACTAAGGAAATGAGCAATTTATTTTAAGATTAAGCTTAAATAAGCCAAGCAGTACTAACTTGAGCTAAAATAAGCCTACCTACCAGTACTAACTCAGAGTTAGTCATGCTAGCTTTAAACTTTAGTGATGCTTCACTAATTGGGCCCCTCTAATAAGCTGAGGTACATAAAACTAAATAGGCAAAGGTAACTTAGTAAATACTCTAGACTAAGAAATAAGCAAAAGAATCAATACATAATAGATGAAATTAAAATGAGGGAAAGCAAAAATAATAAAGGAGAAATGCTTAAACAGCACAGCAGTACTAACTTTTAAGTTAGTACCGCCAACTTTGAACTTAATACTGCTAGCTTTAATAACCTAAATAAGCAATAATGTAGACCTAATTCAGACAAGCAAATTAACTTTTAAGCTAAAATAAGACCTAAGCTATCTATATTTAACTATAATACTTAAGCAAAGAGTTGAAGCTAAAAATTTCTTTTACTTTTACTAATATTTAATCTAATAGATAATTGAATTTAAGATGCTAAATCCTACAAACACAAGCTTAAATGAATGTTAAAATGATGGCAGTAGTAACTGCTGTTACTGCTGCTAGAGCAAATGATCAAAGAAATACAAGCAGTACTAATCTTAGGTTAGGTACAATAACTATAAACTAACAAACTAAAACTATTAAAAATTGGGTAGTACAAAAAAAATCCTTTAAACTTTGACAGATTGTAAGAAGCTTTTAAAAATTAAAAAAACGAATGATTATAAAACTTATTCATTGAACTAGTTGCTTAATAGCTTAAGACTAACTTTTGGTACATTGAATTTACCAACTAACTTTACAAAATCTAAGATCTATACTAAATTCATACTAGTATTTTTGTTTTTTAAGATTTTGACAGCAACTGAAAAACTCTTAGATCTAAAACTATTTAAGCTAAAACAGATTAAGAAATATAACTATTAAGCACAAATAGAGACAAATAAGTACTAATAAGAACAAATTATAAGCAGATAAGTAAAGTTAATAAGCAAACTAAGATTAAGAAGTACTAGAGATAATTACTTAAGCTGAAATGCAAGGAAAATTAAGGAAAACTTACTTATTCCTCTAGCTAAACAAGAGGAACCACTAATGCAGTACAAGCTCTACCTAAGTCTTTTAAATGAGATAGGAGTAAGTCCATAGAGAATCCTTCTCCTTATGATCTCTTTCCAAAGAATACTCATAATCCAAATTTGCATAGGTTAAATAGAAATTGATCTGATTATATTGTTAGATAAGTTTAAGACAGTTTAAAGCTCAAATCAAAATCTTATAGTCTTTTGAGAGCTTATAGTAGGCTTACTTGAGTTACTAATGAAGAAAATGGAGCTTTAAGTAAATAGAGATTAAAACTTGTAAATGTTAATTACTGAATTGTTTAAATGAAAATACTTGATTACATTATATTCTAAGAAGAGTACATTGCTTTAGAAAAGTAAATTAATGGTATTTTAACATAAATAAGCTGAAATCTAAAAAAGTACTCTACACTGCTCCTCTCCTTGTCTAACACTCTATTTCTTGATATGTGTGGTGATTCTTTTATTATAGCAGGAGATGGCTTCTAGGGTTTTGCCTGGATCCCAAGCTTTAATCATTCATCACAATCATTCATCCAATCATTTGAGTAGCTTAAGGCGTGGACGTTGGATCACAATAGTGACCTCACACGGATAGCCAACGTGGCAATCCGTTTGAGGCTCAATTGTGCTCTTTATGAGTGGTTTTTTTCGCCAAAATAACCTCACCCATTGTGCTTCTTCTATTATGAGTGTGAGGTGGTGCTTGAGGGAAGATAATGTAAACCTATTATTTGACGTTTTGACCTGACCATTGTACTTGTGAGCTCTTGAATTGACTTTCTTGCCCATTAATTCTTATTTGCCCCTTGATTTTGACCCAAGGTAAACACGGGGAAGATGGGTGAACAGTAAAAGGGTTTCGCGCCCTTATTTTGACAGTTAAAACTGTTGGACTTTGGTGAATTTGCTCAAATATGGCCCTTGTGTTATCATTTTCCTTTTTCTTGTTTTAATTGACTTTCGAATCATTAAAGTCAAGCCCCTGTGGTTTATAAAAGATAAGTGGGCTGGTGTTTGGGCTTATTAGAATTGGGTAATGCCTAATTAGAGGGGACGGGTATTTTTGTATTTTCTGAAAGTTGAGGGTGAGAAAATGGAATATTTTGGGCACCCCAGTTTGTTGACTTTTGACTTTACCATGATTTACTAGAGTTGAATGATGGGCTGACTTTTTTACCTGGCTTTGCCTTCCGGTTTTAGTTCATCTTTCCGTGCTCGTGTCCGTGTTTGCTTGTTTTTTTAACGGTTTTCATGTGATTTCTGATATATCCGGACATGCACGCACAACCATTAAATTCAAGCCTATTTTTTCTGCTATTTTTGGTCTGTTTTGGTTTAATTGGGTTATTTCTAGGGTACAAAATCGGAAATGTGTATTTCTACAACATTACTCAAAATTTCTTCCAAACTAAACCATAATGTGTCATGCAATGAATATCACATGCTTTTACAATACTCGAAGCTTCCCCAACTAAACCTTTGAAATGTAGCAAAGATCTTGGTTGGAGGAGATAAGAGATCACAAGTTTTAATACCCATTTCCCATTTTCAAAGATTTTTCTAGATAATTTACTACCTAACTACAAATTATTTTGTGTTGACCACCATAGTATTTGTTGCATTACTCTCATGGTAATTTTTAGGTCATAGAATAAAAAAGCAACTATTAAGTGTCTAAAAGATAACTTCATCATCCCCGATTTTCACTTTTCCCATGCTAAGCTTAAAAACAAGATCATTGTTAATTACAAGTCATGACACTAATACTACTCATAAATACTAATTGTGTACTTACTTTTCCTCCCGCAAATTCTATTTTTGTATCTCAAGATTTTACTTAAGTTCATATACCGAAGGCTCTTTAAGTCTTTTATTTAGATACTTTATTAATTCTGAAAATAAAGCGTAACGGTTAAGAACGCAATAAATAGCTCCTAGCCCTTTTCAAAAGATCAAATGTCATCAAGAATAAAGTCCACATCGAGGCAACCAAAATTTGGCTTTTATTTAGGTACTTAGCAAAGGCACCATTAATGTACATATACCCGAGGCTCTTTTAAAACAAGAATCGGTCCACTCTTATTTGCAACGCTATACCTTAGGCTCTTTAAGGCACAAAAAAATAAGACTAAAAAATTATTGCAACATTATTAAACCTTAGTCCTTAGTAGGACTACAACAGCGGCCACGCCTCGACAGCTGTAGCAAACATATTTCGACTTCGGTAATTTCCTGACCTTTAGAAGGCTGTAACAATAGTTGTGAGCCGGCAAGAGCAGCAAAACTTTTATTAGTCTCAGAGTTATTATTGAATTCTACCATTTTCCATTTACGCTAAGGCTCTTTAAGATTAAAGCAAAATATTTGCTAATGAGATACATATAGTATGCCAAATTAAGTATTCCTGATGTGTATCATCCTAATCACAAAGAAAACTAAAGAAATCTTCTTTAAGGTAATTATTAACCAAAAAAACCATTGCAAACTCTATTTTATAAACATATTTTTATAGAGGTGAAAAAAGTAATGGAGAAACAGCCATAATTATTTACATATGAGCTTAGAAAGAAATCAACTATTCTACGTTTAATATCATGACTTATAAATAACACTATCATTCTTGTTCTTTGCAAAAGAAATTCGCAAATGCTTAGCCTAAATAAATCCACTTGGCATAATTTTAATGTCAGCTTGAGATTAGCACAGTCTTCATTTAATACGGATTCAAGTCTTGCATGTTTTATAAGTCTATATAGCTACACAAACTATATCATCATTAATTGTTAAGGGAAGGGAAAGGGCTAGGATCAACACGTACGATCGGGTCAGAAATTACTTTATATTCTTACCAGTGGAAAACCTACATTCGTGTCTTAACACTTATATATATATATATATTTTATATTTAACTAAATAACAAGACTGAAAAATTTAAAATTTTTGCTATTTTTGTGGGAAAACGCGGTACGGGAGAACAAAACAATAGGCAAGCAAATCATCTATCGATAGATTCCTTCCCACAATCTAAGAACTCGAAACATTGGTCCTCATATGTTAAAGTCGGTCTCTATGAAAATCTAGACGTTTATGAAGTATGCAAAGATAAACGTTGATCGATACATGATGAAAGGATATTGGATCTCCACAAACTAATTTCAAACTAAGGTTGAGAAGCTCGAGTTAGAATGGATAATCAACGGACACGGTGAGGCTTCAGAATTTGTTTGAGTTAATCCTACATATATTCACAACAAGCACCAAACAACAAACAACGAGAAATCGGAAAGAGATAGCCTCTCTCAATACAACACATTGATACTAGAAAATAGAAAGGATAAGCATGGGGTGAACTTCCCACGAAGTCGGCTTGTTTGTGGTCACCGAGTCGCAGCTTCGACTCGATCACTGAATCAATTACGTCCTTAGGTGTAGCAACACTTAGAACACAAGAAAACTGCCTTTGGATATGCCACCGGCTCTAGAAACGTGACGATGCCGGGGTCAAAAATGATGTCTTCACTCCTGAAGGAGCAAGATAAAGGAGAAACCTCGGGGTAGGTGAGAAATGGTAGAAATGTACGGATGGAAAATGTGAAGGAATCGTCATCTTCAGAAAAATTAATCTCACTTCCCCTTTGGTCATCGTTAAGCTCATTAAAATTATTAATCACGGAAACATTTGGTTCAAAATGTAAGCAAATTTCAACATCTGGTGGTTCCGGAGGAGGTCGAGGAAAGATCGGATCTGAATTGAAATGAATTCAACTCAGGAAGCATCCAAAAATTAGTGTTATTTGAATTATCAATGCTAATCAACCCCTCCTGATCGGGCTCAATCTCAAAAAGAAACGAATCATACTCGGGAAGAGAGTAATTAGCATGAGTAGTGGTAATGCCACTTCTCGTCTCTTCCGTATGATCGCTTAAAGACTCGAATTCGGGTAAAGAATTATTCGAAAAAGAAAGAGAAATATCGAACGAATCACTATCTGTGACTGGAATAGGAGTAGGATTATCTTTCAAAGATTCGATATTAGTAATAAGACAACTTATTTTCAACAATCTCTCACGAAAGGAAACGTCTAGGGATTTGGAGAATTCTTCTAAATCAAACTCTTTCTTCTTTTTGTTCGACGGTTCAATTCCTCCTCTAAGCTAACATACTCGACTCCTCAAAAATCATCGTCATCGCTCAAAGTATCATTATTCGGATCAATAATAGGCTCAACATCCGGGTGGAAATTGGAGCATTATGAGCAAGTTCACGGCGAATTCCTTTGTGTAATTGCCGGTCGATCTTAGAAGAGAATGAACTATAATGGTTTCACGGTTAAACTAAAGATTCTATCATAAGTTCTAGTATTCATAATGTAACACGATGTTTATCACATTTAGGCACATCACAACGTATCGTCGGAAATACCCTCGAAACATCACTTGGGATGGACAAGGTTCTCAACACTAGGACTTTATTACTCGTTCTGATTCGTTTCCGGTTAGTGTCGAGATGCTTATCCCCTTATATTTAGTAGAATTTATGGGTCCCGTCGGTAAGTCGGGTGTGATTGCTTTAGACGTAGAATATTGAGCGATAATATCTCCTAAAGAAATAGAATCATCCTCGTCATTACAAGGAATAGAAAGCATGTAACGACGGGCAGCAACATACTTTTCATCTTCGTAAGCTTTCTCCTTTTTTCGAACTTCGCTTCCCCATATATTAAAATCTTGCTTAAGTTTATGAATTTTAATCTCACAATCTCTCTCGTATTCTTCATCAATTTCCTCGCCTTAAAATCTTCTAATTCCCAAATCATTCATGATTTCTTTAATCTCTCTATCGACCAATTGATGTTCATGCATCATTTCCTCGATACTCATATCCTCTATTTTCTTTCTTCGATCTTGTTTCATTTCTTCAAGTTCTTCTTGCATTTTATTAAGGACTTGTAGAATTCCTTGATGATCGACGGAGTCTTGCAGGGGTTGTGGTTGGTAAAAACCAGAATAATCATAACTCGAATTAGGTTCATAGCAAGTTTCATTGATCGGTTGACATTGATAACTCAATATGAGCGACCTCCGCAATAAGCACACAAAGATATATTGTGAGAAAAACTCGGTGGAATTTTTGTGGTAATAAATTATCATTAAAGTTTTGATTGTAACTCGGTTCCTGCTCATTGCAAGCGGGACTAGTGATGGACATAATCATAACCGTTGTGGAAATCATTCCAAATAAACTCGCACAAATAATGTTCTCGAATGGGGTTGTGGAGGTGGGTAACTGATATATTGGAGGAATTATCGAAAGAATTCGGGTTTGGTTGGGAAATCATACACGCGATATGAAATTTTCAGCTTTAGAAGCGCAATACGAACAAAATCCATCATCAAGCTTGTTTCCACACCAACCGCACGAGCATCGTCGACAAAGTATACCATCTAACGGATCACCGCATAAATAGCAACTAAGCGTACCGTTACACGATCTGTCGAGGAAATTTAAACGGATTTTGAGGATTATGGAAAAGAATTAAATGATAAGAAGAAAAAGAAGATTTTTTGTTTTTTTGTTTCTTTGACACTAACATTAGTATATTATAATTTATATATATATATATATATATTATAAATTTCTCTTATATTTCTTATATATATATATATATAAGGTATATATTATATATTTTACAATGAATTTTAACGGGTTACTACGGGTAAGATACTTAACCAAATAATTCAACTACTTACGGTATCTCTTGAAAATTGCTTTTCAAGGTGAGCCGTATTTTGTAGTGACACAGATTGGCAAGTGTTAATCTTTGATTTCGATTGGGAAATCAATTTGCAAGTTCACCGAAATTGATGAGATGATAATATTAATAGAATGTTATTATTTGTTGAGTGTGCTCGATTACCAACTTGTTTATTTCTTATTTCCTTTTTTTTTAAGGACAATTTTTATGTTTTTGATTAATTTTATTTTATTGTTTGATTTTTATTTTTTATTTTTTTATCTTTTACTATATACTAGCGAAAGAAAAGGGAAAATATTTTTTACTTTTTATATTTTATGATTTTTTTGGTATTTTTGAATTATAAACATGATGAACTTTCGAGGACGAAAGGATCTTCAACATATCAAACAAACAACAAAACGAATGAACCTTAAACACTAGCTCCCCAGGCAAACGGCGCCAAAAAATACGGATCTTGATATGTTTTCTTCATTTCGTTTGATAAAATATATAAAATTTATACTTTAAAAGGTAAATTAAAAAAATTACCTAGTTACACCTTGATAAAATTCCTCTCTAAAAACTATAATTTAATATAATATATTTTATAAGTATATTCTAAACCGGAGTATGTTTGATCACACGGGTTCTTCCCCATGGACTAGCTGGAATATTGAGAAACTACGTTTTAGTTCGGATCCTAATTTGAATGAAGCACATATATTAAATATAAATGACAAGTAGATAACATGCTCGAAAACCTAATAAGCTAGCAATGCAATTAAACACGAATAAGCAGATCAAAACGTTAACGGGTATTAGTACGTAATTGTCAATAATAATGCTCATAAGAAGCTAGAAATAAAGCTTACGACTTAGATAAATTTAAGCTACTATTATACTAAATATTACTAACATACTAGGAATGAGCAATTTATTTTATAGATAAAGCTTAAATAAAGCACATGCAGTACTAACTTGAGCTAAAATAAGCCTACCAGTATACTAAATCTGAGTTATACTGCTAGCTTGAACGATTAGTGTGCATTCAATAAATGCCCTACATAAGATGAGACTTAAATAAATAGGCATAGGATTATTAGGTAGTAAATCCTTCTTAAGAACTAGTAAATAAGCCCATGATTCAATCCATAAGGATTAAAAGAGGAAGCAAAAATATAAAGGGAAATACTTTAAACTACAGCAGACACTAACTTTTAAGTTAGTACTGCCAACTTTGAACTTAATACTGCTAGCTTTAATAACCTAAATAAGCAATAATGTAGACCTAATTCAGATAAGCAAATTAACTTTTAAGCTAAATTAGACCTAAGAATATCTTTTTAAAACTTTTAAACTACTTAAGCAGAAACGTTGAATGCTAAATACTTTCTTTTAATTTCTTTCATAATCTATTCTTATAGCTTAACTTGAATTTAATTTGCTAAACCTACAAAACACCACGCTTAAATGAATGTTAAAAATGTTGCCTCATTTTAGTTACTGCTTTGTTACTGCTGCTAGAGTCACATTGATCTCAATGAAATACAAGCAGTACTTACTTATGTTAGTACTGGTAGTACAAAAAAAAAACCTTTAAAACTTTGACAGAATTGATAAAAGCTTTTAAAATTAAAACTAATGATTAAAACTTATTGACTAGATGCTTAATAGCTTAAGACTAACTTATTTAACATGAATTAACAACTAATTTCACTAAAATCTAAGATCTATACTAAATTCAACTAGTATTTTTTGTTTTTTAAGAATTTATGACAGCAACTGAAAACTTAAGATCTAAAACTATTTAAGCTAAAACAGATTAAGAAATATAACTATTAAGCACAAATAGAGACAAATAAGTACTAATAAGAACAAATTATAAGCAGATAAGTAAAGTTAATAAGCAATATAGATTAAGAGTATTACTAGAGTAATACTTAAGATGAAATGCTAGTGATAAATTAAGGGAAAACTTACTTACTTCTCTAGCTAAACAAGAGGGAAAAACCTCACATTGGCAGCTACAAGCTCTACTTGCTTATAATTGAGCTGGAGTAAAGTCATAGAGATCACTTCTACCCTTATTGATCTCTCTTCCAAATAAACTCATAATCCAAATTTGCAAAGGTAAATAGAACTTAATCTGATTAAATTGTTAAGATAAGTTTAAGACAGTATTAAGCTCAAATCAAAATCTTATAGACTTTTGAGAGCTTATAGTAGCTTATTGAGTTACTAATGAAGAAAATGGAGCTTTTAAGTAAAAGAGATTAAAAACATGTAAAAGTAATTACTGAATTTATTAAC
The DNA here is from genome assembly GCA_026074375.1 of Tanacetum coccineum. NCBI lineage: Eukaryota > Viridiplantae > Streptophyta > Magnoliopsida > Asterales > Asteraceae > Tanacetum > Tanacetum coccineum. Next base: position 9,771 of record BQNB010027560.1, read on the forward strand.
TGAAAAACTTGATTACATTATATTAAAGAAGATTACATTGCTTTAAAAGTAAATTACATGAATTTTAAATAAAATAAGCTGAAATTAAAAAGTACTCTACACTACTCCTACTCCTAGATCTAACACTCTATTTCTGTGTGTGAGTGAGTGCATTTATAAAGCCAGTAGAAGCTTCTAGGTTTTGCCCTGGATCCCAAGCTTTAATCAATCATCACCATTCAATTCATCCAATCATTTGAGAGCATAGGCGTGGCCGTTGGATCACAAAGTGACCTCACACGGATTGCCAACGTGGCAATCCGTTTGAGGCTCACTTGTGCTTCTTTACTGAGTGTTTTAGCACAAAAACCCACACCCCTTGTGCTTCTTCTATTAATGACGTATGAGGTGAGCTTGAGTGAGGATAAGTAACCTATTGATTTGACTGATTTGACCCTGCCATTGTACTTGTGAGCTCTTGAATTGACTTTCTTGCCCATTAATTCTTATTTGCCCCTTGATTTTGACCCAAGGTAAACACGGGGAAGACGGGTGAACAGTAAAAGGGTTTCGCGCCCTTATTTTGACAGTTAAAACTGTTGGACTTTGGTGAATTTGCAAATATGGCCCTTGTGTTCTCTTTTCCTTTTTCTAGTTATAATTGACTTTCGAAAATTACAAGTTAAGCCCTTGTGGTTTATAAAAAGATAAGTGGGCTGGGGTTTGGGCTTATTAGATCTGGGTAAGGCCTAATTAGAGGTGACGGGCTATTTTTGTATTTTTCTGAAAGTTGAGGGTGAAAATGGAATATTTTGGGCTTTGTTGACTTTTATTGACCATGATTTACTAGAGTGGACTGAGGGCTTGACTTTTTCCTGGCTTTGCTTCCGGCTTTTGTTCACTCTTCCGTGCTCGTGTCCGTGTTTGCTTGTTTTTTAACGGTTTTCATGTGATTTCTGATATATCC
>BQNB010027560.1:10897-55316 GCA_026074375.1 Tanacetum coccineum
GACATGTAGGCTATTTGGTTTAATCCTAGAAATTTATCAGTTGAACATGTTCCTCCATCTAAATTCATAGTACTCATCATTGCGGTCTCGAGTGATATACCAGGCCAAGTTCTAAAGTCCACTACATCACCGGCACACTCATAATTTTATTGAATTTTTAATGAGCATCTGGAAACGAGATAGGCATAATTCTCACAATATGTATCAAGGGTTATAGTGCGCTAGGTAATGTAACTAGTGATTTTTACAAAAGTCATGCTGAATTTTTTTTATTTTTGGCCGTTTTTAAGCACTTAGCATGTTATTTTGTAAAAAAGGAAGACAAGTACATTCTGATTCTCCATCCCCCTACTTAAATTATACAACGTCCTCGTTGTATAGATAAAAGAATTAAATAATAAGGGAAATTAGAATTAAAACAGAAAACTCCTTGATGTTTTGCTCGTGATAATTCTCCAAGATGAGTCCTTGATCAAAAAGGTGTGTTGACTAGGGTTTCAGAATACCCGAATAAGATCAACACATGTCTTTTTCAGAATATACCATATCATAGTTTCAGCAAGGTCCTGCATAAAAGATTAGAAGACAAGTGTAAATTCTATCTCTCTATAATGGTACAAGAAAATGTTAAATGTATTATTTGATATGGTCATTCGGGCTTTATTATATTATGGGCCTAACCCACTTCTAGAACAATCCTAAGACATTATATATTATAATCCTGTGTTAATCAATGAAGGCAAGCAAATCAATTATTCCAATATGGTATCAGAGCCATCTAAATTTTCTCCTAAAATCTCGATCCTCTTCTTATTTCTCTCATTTCCCCCTCATATCTATCTCGTATCAGCCTTAAAAAAAAGAGTACGGCAGAATCACAAGGAAGAAGAAAGCTAAATTCATCAATCATCATCAGATACATGCATATTATATTCTTTTCTATTATTTTTTGTCACGTGTGAAGAGCAGAAGAAAGTTGAATTCATCAAATCATCATCACATACATACATATCATATTCTTTCTATTCCTAATTGGTCTTTGTGAAGACCAGACAAAGAAACGAAAAAGAAGGCTGCTTAATTGCTTTCTGTTGGATGTTTCGAAAAAAAATATATTATTTTGTTTTATCTTAGGTGTAGCAACATGTTAAATACACCAGCGCATCGTTCTGCCTTTTTAACTCATAGTCCTTCGTTTAGGCGCGGTGTTTTAGGCGCGGCTTCGTGTGTGCTTCCAAGTGCCTTTAGTACTATGACTACTCGAGATCCCACATGGAATATGGACACAGGTGCTTCTTCTCATCTTAATTTACATTCAAGTAATTAAAGTACCGTTTATAATAAATGTTTATATCCATCAGTTTATGTTGGTGATGGGAAATCTATACTTGTCACCAACACCGGTCATAGCATCTTACCTACTCTTAATCGTCCTTTTGTATTTACATAATGTTCTTGTCACCCCTAACATAATAAAAAAACATATTTCTGTTCGCCAATTCATTAGAGACAATAATTGCACTATCAAGTTCGATGCATTTGGTTTCTCAGTGAAGGGTTTCTTGACCCGTCATATCCTTCTCAGATGTGATAGCTCAGGAGATCTCTATCCTATCACCTAACCTTCTCTTACTCCTCATGCTTTGCTGTCTGTCAATACCACTACGTGGCACCAACGCCTCGAGCATCCCGGGGAAGAGGTGCTTCGTTCTCTTGTTTCTCGCCAATTTATTTCTTGTAATAAAGAAAAATCCCCACATGTTTCTCGTTCTTTTAAGATTGTTCATTCTGACATTTGGACTTCTACTATTGTTAGTTCTGGTGGTTTTAAGTATTATGTGTTATTTCTTGATCATTACTCGCATTATTTGTGGATTTATCCTTTGCGCGCTAAATCTGAAATGTTTCAAAAATTCTTACATTTTCGGTCATATGTGAATAATCAATTTAAAAGTGATATTTCAGCTTTTCAATGTGATCATGGGGGTGAGTTTGACAACAACAACTTACTAAATTTGTTCTCCCAAAATGGCATTCAAATGCGTTTCTCGTGCCAAAAACCTCTCAACATAATGGGAAATCAGAACGGATGATCCGAACCATTAACAATGTTATCCACACCCTTCTTTTTCAAGCCTACCTTCCTCCATCATTTTGGGTCGAGGCTGTACATATGGCTACGTATTTACTAAATATTCTTCCCTCATCTGCCATCCAAAATGACATACCATGTACTAAGTTATTCAACAAACAACCTGATTATTCTCGCCCACGCATTTTTGGTTGTCTTTGTTATCCACACCTTTATTCACCATACAAGCTTGCACCTCGGGCCACTCCTTGTATCTTTTTAGCGTATCCCGCGTATCATCGAGGGTATAGATGCCTTGACCTTTCCACCAATAAAGTTATACTTTCCCGTCACGTTACCTTTGATGAGCTTCAGTTTCCTTATGGTAGTGTTACACATGCTCATCCACCATCATATACTTTCCTCGAACCTAATATCTCACCTATTACCGGCCACATTATTCAATCTTAACCTGAACCCCTCTTACTACACCACTACATTCAGCCCAACAACAAACCCAACAACCTCCGACCCAAAAACATACTCCTCTCTCACCCATCTCTCAACAAACTGCCCAACAATAACCGACCCCATCACCTACTACATCTACACCATCCACGACCCAACAACAACAATCACCCCAATCCTAACCATCAACCCATAACCCCACACCAGCCCAAAACCCTCAACCTCAAACTCATCCTATGATTACTCGTTCACAAGTTAGCACGTTTAAGCCTAATCCTCGGTTTCATGGTCACACGTCGCATATCTCTCCCCTTCCTAAGTCCCTTTCTGTTGCATTATCTGATCCTCATTGGCGAGATGCTATGTATGATGAATATAATGTGTTGATTAAAAATGATACTTGGATTCTTGTTCCGAAACCACCTAATGTTAATGTGGTTCAGTCTATGTGGTTGTTTCGGCATAAATATTACGCCGATGGTTCGTTAAGAAGGTATAAGGCTCGTCTCGTTACTAATGGACGCAACTAACAATATGGAGTTGATTTTAGTGATATTTTAGTCTGGTTGTCAAGCCAGCTACTATACATACAGTTCTTAGTCTTGCATTAGCTCGGAACTAGCCTGTGCACCAACTTGATGTTAAAAATGCATTTCTTAATGGTGATCTTACCGAGACTGTTTATATGTATCAGCCACCGGGCTTTGTGGATTCTCATTTTCCACATCATGTATGCCAATTACAGCGGTCTTTATATGGATTGAAACAGGCACCTTGTGCTTGGTTTCAACGCTTTGCAGTTTATGCTCTTCGTGTGGGATTTACTTCGAGTCGATGTGACTCGTCTCTTTTTATTTATCAGCATGGTACCGAGGTTGCATATTTATTGATATACGTTGATGACATTGTTCTAGCAGCTTCATCTACAGATTTACTACAACGTATTATCTCTTCTTTACATAAAGAGTTTGACTTGACAGATTTGGGGGCTCTTAATTATTTCCTTGGGATTTCAGTTACACGAGATGCTAAAGGCATGTTTTTTCTCAAAAGAAATATGATATGGAGTTGTTAGAGCGTGCACATATGTCGAATTGTAATGCTACTAGGACTCCGGTTGACACAGAATCTAAACTTGGTTCTGATAGGGATCCAGTCTTTGATTCCACTTTATATCATAGTCTTGCAGGTGGTCTTCAAGTTATTTTCCTTTACTCGGCCAAGTTATTTCCTATGCGTGCAAAGATATGTCTTCATATTGCATAACCTCGGGAGCCTCTTTTGTGCTCTCTAACGGGTTCTTCATTATATATCTTGGTTACTTTGGATCATGGGCCCTTAACTTCATGTATTTTATATCCTAGCTCAATGCTTATACGATGCTGATTGGGCGGAGTTGTCTTGTTAACTCGACGGTCTCATTGGTTATTGTGTGTTTATTGGAGATAATCTTTTATCTTGGTTCCGCTAAACATCAGGTTCCTTTGTCTCATTCTAGTGCTGAAGCTAAATATCGCGTGGTTGTGAATGTGGTTGCAGAAACAGCTTGGATCTGCAATTTGTTACAAGAGTTGCATACTCCCTTGTTTACTGCTACTCTTGTTTATTTGAATAATGTAAGGTGCGATATACTATGCTATAATCCTTGTTTACATCGTGTACCAAACACATAGAGATTGATATACATTTGCATGTTATTTTATTAAAAAGAAGACAAGTACGTTCTAATTCTCCATCCCCCGCTTAAAATATACAACGTCCTCGTTGTATAGATAAAACAATAAAATAATAAGGGAAAATAGAATTAGAACGGAAAACTCTCTGATGTCTTTCTCGTGATAATTCTACAAGATGATTACTTGAGCAAAAAGTGTGTTGACTGGGGCTTAAAAATGCTCGGATAAGTTCAACACATGTCTTTTTCAGGATATACCATATCATAAATTCATCAAGGTTCTGCATGAAAGATTAGAAGACAAGTGCAATTTCTATCTCGTTACAATGGTACAAGAAAACAATTAAACACATAACTTTATAGGGACCAATACGTCGTATCCCAAACCCTAGGATACGCCGTATGGTTCCTGTAAAAACAATTAAATATTTGAAATTAAATTTTAAAATTTTAAAACTAATAACGTCCAGACACGTGTATACGCCATATCCAGAGGGGTTCGATACGCTGTATATAGTGTCTGGGAAGACAGACTCATGCAAAAAACAATTAAAATGCGAAAAATAATTAAAATGACTAGGTTGTCTCCCGAGAAGCACTTTTATTTCAGCTGGTCTTTAAGTTTGACCTTTTTCCTTCTCATTCATCATCAATTCGCTCACACTCATCCTCATGTGTGAATTCTTCATAATCATTTGGCATGATGCATACTTTTTGCAAAATTTCATGTCGAGCACAACGTATTTTGTTATATCATCACTGTCAATGATGGTAAAACCTGTAATAATAGAAAAACTTATGATGAAAACGGGTATATCGATCAAAGTTCCGGCATGACTCTTCCCTTCATCCTTGTCCTTAATTATGGAATAATAAAAGCTTTTAGACATTAAGTTAATGGACAAGGAAGGGAGGAGGTTAACGATAACATATTTATACCTGATTACACAAGAAAATTTCATTATATAAGAGTCGGTTTTAACAAAAGTTTGCTCAAAGTCATCATCTTGATCCATTTTAGTCTCTTGAGGTGTATCCAAATCATTTAATTCTATGTAATTACCATAAGTTGGGTCGAATGATTCATCACCCTCTCCTATAAGCTTTATTTTCGAATCAAGATTTTATATCACAAAGACCCTTTTGATTATGCTAGTGGCAGGCTTAATACTTTTAAAAACAAGTTTTTCTTCCCCGGACCTTAAAGTAATCTTACTTTTGAAGACATCAATCTTGGAATGGGCAGTTGACAAGAATGGGCGTCCGAGGATTAAAGGAACATCGTTGTCCTCGGGTATGTCTAATATGATAAAGTCTATAGGGAAAATAAATTTGACTATACTTACTAGCACGTTTTCGGCAATACCCCTTGGTTGTTTTATGGTTCGGTCAGCTAGTTCTATGGTCAACCTGGTGTGAGATAAAATTCCTAGACCAAGATTGGTGTAGGTAGAAAATAGCATAACGCTCACACTAGCTCCTAGGTCAAGAAGGGCTTTATCAAAACAAATATTATGATTAAAACAAGGTAAGGTAAAGCTCCATGGGTCTTTCTCTTTCTGAGGCAAGGTGTCATCATAAGCATCCAGAATCCTCACATCTCGTGCCTCTCTCCAATCATCACAGCCGAAGTTTTGCAGTCGTCTTATGAAAGGGGCTGTTTCATAAAATAAGCTCATGTGCTGTGTGCCCGATACGGCGTATAGACCACATCCAGTAAGGCGTATCTCATAAAAATCTTCTTTAGTAGTTGAGATCGATTTAACTTGGTCTCGAGGGTTTGTCTCCATAGAGTTGGACAGGCTTCCAAACCCTCTTTCTTGCAAGACCTTGCTCATCTGTCAGATTTGTATTTCCAAGGTCTTAATTGAAGCTCTTTGATTTCTTATCGCTGCATCGGTAGAAGCTCGGATCTCTTTGATTATGTTTGAGTTTTCTTCATGCCTTTTAGCTAATTCTACCATAAATTTGGTTAGCGATTCTTCCAGGCTTGATCTTCGATCAGGATACGAAAAGTTTCCATTGTTTCATTGGTAGAATCCTAGCCCTGCTGCTCTATATTGTCCTCCGGGTTGATAGGGGGCACCAAACTATGTATAATAAGCTTCTTCTAATGTTTTTCCTTCTTCCTTTTGTAGACAATCCTTTGTATAGTGTGGTCCCTTGCATTGTTCGCATCCGACCTGAGCAGCGTACACTTTCTCATTTAATTTCTTTATTTCTTGTCCGAGATTATTGAGTTGGGCTTGGATAGCAGCAAGCCCGTCAGAAGTTTCAGTACTTCTAGTCCTTAAAGATGTTCCATTGTGCCATTTCTGAGAGTATTCAGCCATTTCTTGGATGGCTATTTTAGCATCAGCAACAATTTTCGAAGGTATGGCACCCTTTGAGTCCAGGATTTATCGAGTTGGAACATCGAGCCCATTGTAAAACAAGATGACTTCCTACATGTCGGTCAAATAATTTGGAGGACACTTCAGAAGCAATTATTTAAATCTTTCCCATGCACGAAAAAGGCTTTCATCGGCTTCTTGCTAGAAGTTGTTGATTTCCTCCATTTTCTTTGCAGTACGGGCAGGTGGACAATATTTGTTCAGAAACTTATTTTTTAGAACCTCCCAGGTTGTAATTGATCCTGATGGCTAGTTCCTTAGCCATCTGCTTGCGGCTCCAGTGAGGGATACATGAAAGGCTCAAAGCATGATTTGATCTAGAGTTACTTTTAGGATGTGAAATAAGTCAAGAATCTCTAGAACCTTTTTGATGTGTTCATTAGCATCTTCGTGTTCCGAACTACTAAAATTATTGTCACAAAGTTCTTTGAGAAATTGCCCCTTCAATTCAAAGTGGGTGTCTTGGTTGATCGTGGGCCTAGTAACGCCTGACCCGTAATCTCCTCAGGTTTTGCTCATGTACTGCTCCATTGCTTCCGTCATTGTTTAACTTAATTTTTCCTCTGATTGTTCCTTGATGTCAAAAATGTGATAGAACTCTGGCGAATTCGATTCTATGAGACTTGGTGTATCGAAAAGCCTCCTTTTTGAGTGAAATTTTTATTCCGGGTTTTCAAAAGGTGAGAGTAGTTCCTTTGTCAAACTTCTTGTCATGTACTACCAAAAACAAATGACAATAAATCAGTAGGATATGTCCTGATGAGAGAAATTAAATGTGGAATCAAAACAGATAGAGTTTTGGTCTGTGACTGTATCAGATGACAGATACGTCGTATTTAATTGATGTGAATACGCCGTATAGGTCTGTTGAATGCCAGTACGCTGTATAGAGTTCACGGAATACGTCGTATTGTTTGGAGAACAGATACGCTGTTTAGAATGTAAAACTCAATACGCTGTCTTGAGTAGAAGGTGTGATACGTCGTATCCAACTGGTGGATACGGCGTATCAGGTGATCAGTCAGAACAGAATACTATTTAAAAACAATTAAATGCGGGTATAACACCTCGTGTTTTAGGGTCATTGACGTCGTCAATAAATTCACTAAGTATCTTTAGTAATGTACGCGTTTGATTTAAATCGTAATTGTTAAGTTAAATCGTGTAAGCTAAAAATAATCATTCAATGTAAACGGGCATCAAACAATTAAATGTTGACCTCAAGCAAGTGTTAGGTAATTATTTTGAGGATAATTATTAACTTTGTTCATTTTATTTTTATTGGTTACGTAAAGTGTTTACGTTTCGCGATAAAATACGTTTAGGCATACCCGGAACCACCAAAACTTTTCTACGCTTCAACAAATACCCACAATTGTACCCAATACCCAAAATTTACTAAATATTATCATACATATGCATCTATGGCCGGATTTGTAGCAAGAGATACAAAGAAATATCACAAAGTCTTGCAACTTGCATTGTACATCCACTTTTCAATTAAACCATGAGACAATTTCAAGTAAAGGCCATACCTAGACCATAAGGACTTCCATGTTTTACTCATCTTGTCTTGTACTCCTAATAGTGTCTTTGACTAGTCCTACATATACATCTCTTATACATTGCAAGTAGTAACATATACAACACAAAACACTTAAGAAAAATCAAACCATCTCTCCCTTTTTCCTCCATATAAGCCACGACATCAAACACCCTCTTTATAAAATCCATAGCTTGATTTTACAAGACCATACAAGCATTCACACATCATTCTTATGATAACCTAAGGTGTTTTTAAGGGCTAGTTAAAGGTTTACAAGTATTGAAGCAAGAAAAGCAAGATTAGGGTTTCTATTGGAATTAGGGTTTTCTAAGCTTGTAAGCATTGGTTTTTCATCTAAACAAGGGTTTAGATTGTGTTGGTTATCATCATACATCATCATAAGGTTATCTAAAAACTCTAATCACTTTACATTTATCATTTTATGTGTATATACGTTCTTTATAGCAAAAATCACCATTTAGGACTTTTAAACATGTAAAAAGAGTTTTTACTTGTGATCATCATTTGGTACACTTTTTCATATGTTATGTGATTGGTAATATCATGATATAATGGGATTATAAGTATTGTAACATGTTGGTTAAGTGTAAAAATGTATATGTATAAACTAGTAAGTAAAGTCACATAAGAAAGTTTATGATTTAATAGCCTTGTTAAGAACTTGTTAACTTGGACAAATGGACAAATGATGGACCTATGGACTATATGATATATATGACATAGTATATTAAGAGTTATAAAGGACTTGTGGTAAATTATGAAGTTAAAAAGTATATAAAAACAAAGTTATACAAATAAACTCAAAAGGATATTTAGGGACTGTTTTGGCACGAAATTTTAGGCATCGATTTTATATTTTATAAGCATAATACATCTCATGACGATTCTGGGCATATAAGGAACTTGAAAACGGATTAATAACGAAAAAGATACGTAGTTTACGAGTTTTATGATAATAACCGGAGTTATAAAAGAATTTTTTTTAAAACTTGTTATAAAAATTCTACAAACAGAAGGTTTGGTATTTTTATTAAATCACACATATTTTTAGGATTCAAAAACAATAAGAAACGTAATTTTTCAATTGAAAACGAAGAAGTTATGAATTACGCGAGTTTATATACTTAAAATGTATAAAAATACTTTTATAAAACTATTTTTATAAAAGTTACTGTTCATATCAGGAACATTTGTTTTTGTAAACCTCATAAATAAATAGAACTTTCAATTACGAGATCGTGCTCGAAAGAATTACTAAAAACGGAGCTAAAACGAATAAAATACGGCGTTTACGATAATTAAAGTTTATAAAAGTAATTTTATAAACTATGAACAGTAAAATTTACTATTCATCAGCAGACCCAAATGTATAAAATGTGATAATTTTGATACACCTTTCAATTACAAAGACGTGCTCGAAGGAATCGCTAAAATCGGGTTTAAAACGAATAAGTTATTACATTTACGGGTTTTACGATCACTAAATCTATATAAATAAATTTATAAACTGATATGAACAGTAAAAGTTACTGTTCATCAGAGGACTAAAAATATGAAAATGTCAAATTTTGATAACTCGTCTTAATACGAAAGCGTGGACATAAGAAACGCAAGAAACGGACTTGAAACGTGAAAGTTATGTCATTTTTACCAAATATATATTTATAAACGTTTTAACTTTATAAATATGATTTCACTAAAACAATTATATGGTGATTAGCTATATAGAATTATATATGGTAGTAGTACCCAATGTGATTAGTACTTATACGACCTATAATGGATTAGGTTGCATTCGATCATTACCGTGACGCATTTTTTGTGATATACTTGATATACGCTCACTCAAGGTGAGCTCATAGCCCCACATTTTACATGATTTGTTTCATAAGTTTTTGGGGTGAGAAACATGCACTGTTTTATAATTGGACACAAGTGGATAAGTTTTATATTATGATTACGTGTTGCCTAAGTAGCGATAACCCTAGTTGAGCCCATTATCATGAACTGTCAGTTACTGGATTGTAGTGCGCGAATGTTATGGATATATTCTTTGGTCTTTACATCCCGTTCGGGTGATTAGCTATCACTGGGCAAACGAACGTATACCATGTCGAATTTAGGATGTTTCGGGTTAGAACATCATCAGGCAATGTTAGGCAATTTATATGGTTTTAATTTATGTCGGGCTTCAGTGGTCATGAGCTTGGGAAATGTAATTACAATTATATTTTTTGTCTGCATTTGTTTGCATTATCATACCCCCCCCCACCATTTTGGGAAATCTTGTGGTCTACAATATTCGATTTATCAAACTATGAATTCACCAAATTATTGTTGACGTTTTAAAGCAATGTTTTTCAGGAGGTCAATAAGCACGAGGTGCAAGGATACATTGGAGGTTTTGATTTGGATATCATGCATTAAAGATTTTGTCGCATTACATTTTGTATATCTGTTATGGGCTAGAAATCTTTGTATTTTGAACAAGTGAACAAGTGAAGCTTTGGGCTTATGTAACAAATACTTTGTTAAATCCAATGTATCGGTTTTAAACGACTTTTTGGTCGTTCTATATATATCTTGTGTTATTGACTATGAGTAACATGCCCAGACCTTAATTCGTGCGACCCAATTTGGGGGGGTTGTTTAATAAAAATCAGATGGTATCAAGAGCCAAGGTTATAGAGAACCAGGTCAAATGTTTTTGCTGGACTATAACCGTTTTCAAACATTGCATACATACAAAGGGGTTTGCACGGGGCATACATACGTGCATACATTCATACATACACTAGTTGTTGCATTAGTTGGTTATACTAGATGCATTCATAATTGATATACGTGTTTATATTATACTACGTATATACCATACCAGTCTTATATAATATAGTTATATAAGTTATTTTTGCTTGTTACAACAGTTATGTCGTCTGATTTCGCGGTTACCTATACTTTCGTCCACTTTGAGGCACGATCTTGGAGTATCCCGTCTGAGGATCCTTACGAGGAGGCTGCCCGACAGTTGTTGGAGTAGGCACCACGTCCTTCAGAGTATGTACCTGATCCCATAGAGCTAGAGGATCATGTACCAGTGTACATTCCTGAGCCTGAGCACCCTAAGGATTTAGTGCCAGCTGAGGATGAGGCACCTATAGAGCCGCACATTACTGAGGTTGCTTCTGTACCTACACCGCCACTACCACCACCATCCCTTCAACCCACACTTATTCGACCCCCACATACTAGAGAAGCCATGGCTCAGAGGAGAGCTACAACACCATCCATATATCATTCACTACTTCCAGCAGGGACGCCACCATTGTTACCTATACCACTACCTGCACCATCCACTAGCCGCAGAGCTGACATTCCCGAGGCTAACACGCCACCTCGGAAGAGGCTACTACTTACTGCTCCCACACCTAGGGTTGAGGTTGAGGAGAGCTCTGCTGCTGCTGCTGCTAGACAGCCATGATCTACTATGGCCCACATAGTCGATCACAGTTTTGTACACTATAGATACCAGGGTTCGAGATACTGAGAGAAGGACTATGGCCGTGGTAGAGGTGGTCAACCTGAGGGTTAGTTACCAAGCAGTTGTTCGCAGGAGAGAGAGTTTGGGGTTTTATTCACGACATCAGGAGGCCCAGGAGGACCGGGCTGCTATGAGAGCTGAGATTGAGATATTGAGGAGAGAGAGGCTTGCTTACGAGCAAGAGACCAACGAGACCTGTCAGGCCTTGGCTAGGTCTAAGACTTACAGCAGGGCACTAGAGGTACGGATTAGAGTGTTAAAGACTCAGGCGTATCACCACGAGTGGCAACATTAGGACGCAGATGATCGTGTTATTGAGCATATCATACGTACCCAGGCCTTGGAGGCTGGAGCACATGTTGACACCTTAGAGGACACTGGTAGTAGTGCCTAGGTTTATCTTTCTATCATATTGTAGCTATACTATATAGCCTGCTAAGTTTTTATAGGTTACTCCCAGCTAGCAGACTATATAGATCTTTTGTTTCTGTTTAGCTATCATGTATAGCCTACTAAGTATTACGGGGTAACTCCCGGCTAGTAGAGCTCTAGGTTTATTTTCATCTTGTAACCTAGTAGTAGGGAATCATTTTTTACCAAACAGATCATGTATGTTTCCAGATTATATATAGAATGGACATATTATGTCATGTCGATCTCGTGTTGGTTTTATATTTTACTTTGTGATGTGATCCCATTTTATTTATTGTTCATATGTCATGTCACATTATGATTGTATGAAATCTAATGGGTATTATAATTTCTTGTGCTTTAAAGAACAATGGCAACTGTTAATCAAGGGATGTGTGTTAAGGAAATTGAGCAGATTGTAGCCCAGCGAGTGGCTAATGCTATCGAGGCTATTGCTATTTACGAGTCAATAAACCAAACTAAACAGCAAGAAAACAAAGTAGCAGGGAATGCTAGCAACAAAAGGAAGTAGGAAAGTGACCACAATGGAAGCTCTAACCAACAACACAAAGGGCATAAGGTGTTTTGGGCACACGCTGTTAGGCCAAACAACAAGAAATATGCTGGGTCCCTACCTCTATGCAACAAGTGTAAATGTCACCACAATGGACCATGCACTGTAAATTACGGGAATTGGAAGAAAAAGTATACTGGAACCTTACCACTGTGCACCAAGTGCAATTACCATCATAAGGGTCAGTGTGCACCCAAGTGCAACATATGCAAGAAGATTGGCCATCTAGCCCAGAATTGTAGAACACCTGCTGCTGCTGAGTATCAACGAACTCTTACCTGTTATGAGTGTGGAGGTCTAGGACACTACAAAAGGGATTGCCCAGAGCTGAAGAATCAAAACCATGGAAACCAAGATGGAAGTATGGAAGCACGTGGAGTGGTGCATGCCTTTGGAGGAGGAGAAACCAAACAAGACCTTAACAACATTGAGGATGAGATCGAAGCTTAAAAGAGAAGGTTGTCTTGCTTTGCCTAGTAAACCCTAAGTTGGAACTATCTTAAACTTTATCTCCTTAGGAGTTCTCGTTGTGTTTCTCTTAAATTTCCGTTGTACGAATAACTTTAAATTATCTATCAAATTATCGTATTATGAAAATTTCATCTATATTAACTTAGATTCCTTATTTACTCTTGCAAACTACTCTTATGAATATCATGAAATCATAACACTATTTTGACAAAAATGAGCAATGCATCGTTAATCCTCAATTATACATGGCCTGATCAACTATGTATAATTCAGGAAAGTACCATGCCATGCTGAGAGTAGTCACTCTAAAAACTTCTTGTCAAGAAAACAAGTTCCTACTTATATCATGTTCTATGTGCATATTCATAAAACGTATTTACTCTAAGAAATCGAATTAGTAACCATAGCAACTAAGCAGACCTTTACTCCATCTTACTATAAAGTCAACATCATCTTATGACAAATCCTAAGCCGAAAGGCTGAGACACATTACTGGTTGCCCTAGGACAATTCACTATCAAATTTGATCGCCATTAGAGAATTTACTAAATCATCCTTTCAACATCGACTTAATGCCATAGAATTTGACAGACTCAACGTCATAATTAGTATGAATTGGTTGGCGAGATACCAGGCCATCATTTTTGTGATGAAAACATTGTTCGTGTTCCATTCGGAAATGAAACGTTGATTATTCATAGTAACGAAAGCAACCGCACAAACTAGTCTCGACTGAACATCATCTTGTGCACTAAAGCACAAAAGCACATGCTAAAAGGATGTCAGGCCTTTTTGGCATATGTTACTACAAAGGAGACTGAAGACAAGTTGAAGAAAACCGACTTAAGGATATACTGATAGTTTGAGATTTTCCTAAAGTATTCCCGGAGGACTTGCCGGGTCTCCCTCTGACTCGAGAAGTGGAATTTCAAATCGATTAGATACACGGTACCGCACCTGTAGCACGGGCACCTTATCGATTGGCGCCTTCCGAAAGGAAAGAGTTGTCAGAGCAACTGAAAGAACTATCCGACAAGGGCTTTATAAGACCCAGTTCCTCACCTTGGGGAGCTCTGGTCTTGTTTGTCAAGTAGAAGGATGGATCATTTCGGATGTACATCAACTATCGGGAATTAAACAAGCTAACGGTAAAGAATCGTTATCCACTCCTAAGGATCGATGATATGTTTGATTAACTACAAGTATCTAATGTTTATTCTAAGATAGAACTGTGATCAGGCCATCACCAGCTTCGAGTACTGGAAGGAGATATTCCGAAAAAGGCATTCAGAACTCGGTATGGTCAGTTTTGACGAACGCACCAGCGATATTTATTGGTCTCATAAATCAGGTGTGCAAACCATACTTGGATAAGTTTGTGATCGCCTTTATTAACGATATATATTTATTTTTCAAAGAACAAGAAGGAACACGAAGAACATCTTAAGGCAATTCTAGAATTTCTTAAGAAGGAGGAATTGTATACCAAATTTTCTAAGTGTGAATCCTGGATTTCCAAAGTACAGTTCCTCGGTCACATGACTTGTAGTTAAAGGCATTCACGTAGACCCCGCCAAGATCAAATCCATAAAAGATTGGGCATCTCCTAAGATAGCGACGGAGATTCGTCAATTGTTAGGTCTTGCCGGTTATCACTGAAAATTCATTGAAAGATTTTTTAAGATTGCCAAACTAATGACCAAGCTCACTCAGAAGAAGGTCAAGTTTGAGTGGGATGACAAACAAGAAACAGCGTTCCAATTGTTGAAACAAAAGTTGTGTAGTGCACCAATTCTGTCTTTACCGGAAGGAAGCGAAGATTTTATCGTATACTATGATGCTTCGATCAAAGGTTTGGGTGTTGTGTTGATGAAAAGAGAGAAGGTGATTGCTTATGCATCACGCCAATTGAAAATTCATGAGAAGAACTATACGACTCATGATTTAGAACTTGGAGCGGTAGTGTTTTCTCTGAAACTCTAGAGACACTATTTGTATGGAACCAAGTGTACGGTGTTCACGGATCACAAGAGTCTCCAACACATTCTTAATCAAAAGGAGCTGAAATATGAGGCGGGCATCATAGGTTATAACTGCTAGTGAGTACGATTGCCAATTCGTTATCACCAATGAAAGCAAATGTTGTCGCTCACACATAACAGTGCCTTGAGCAGGAAGGATTCGAGGAGCTACCATTAAGGTTCGAGCTTTCTCATACAATAGTTTTGAATCTTCCAAAACAAATGTAGGATGCTCAAAAAAAGCACTAAAAACCCAAGAACACAAGAACGCAGATGTGGAGGATGTGTGTTAAAAATTCTAAAGATCCGAAGAAAGCTTGAGGACAAAAACGTTGGAGAAACCTCACGCGATGGAACTCTATGTCTATACGGCATGAGTTGTTGCCATACTAAGGAGGGGGGGGGGGGGGGGGGGGGGGGGGGGGGGGGGGGGGGGGGGGGGGGGGGGGGGGGGGGGGGGGGGGGGGGGGGGGGGGGGGGGGGGGGGGGAGGGGGGGGGGGGGGGGGGGGGGGGGGGGGGGGGGGGGGGGGGGTGGGGGGGGGGGGGGGGGGGGGGGGGGGGGTGGGTAGGAGTCTGTGATCATGCACGTCCCACAGAGTCAAAGTATTCTATTCCATTCGATCTAAAAAGATTATCCAAGACATGAAAAAGCTATATTGGTGGCCCATATGAAGGCAAACATCGCCACCTAGGTTAGCTAATGTTTGAACTTGTGCCAGGTCAAGGCAAGAAAATACCAAAGCCATCAGAATGTTGGTCAAACCCGATATACCTCAATGGAATGGGATGGGGGACAACAACACTATGGATTTTGTCAGCAGTACTAAGTTTACTCTAGCAGTACTAACTAATTAGTACTGGCAGTTTCCAACACTTAGCATATTTCCATGTATCTTGAGGAGTATTAAATTATGCTTGGCAGTACAAAGTATAAAGACTTTAATTCCTAACAATTGTGGTAAGCAAGGTCATACACCGATGCCCAAAGAAGGTGAAGCAAGAAGAAGTTGGAGAAGTTCGTGATCGAGCTTATGCTATTAAGGACGCTGAGCCGAAAGGTCTGAATGTGGTTACTGGTACGTTTCTGTTAAATAACCGATATGCTTCTGTTTTATTTGATTTGAGTTCCGATAGGAGTTTTGTGAACACTATATTTAGTTCATTGCTTGATATCAAACCGATTAAAATAGAGGATAGTTATGAAGTAGAGTTAGCTAACAGAAGGGTAGTTAGTACGAACACTATTTTGAAAGGTTGGACCTTGAGTTTAGTGAACCATATTTTTGAAATTGATCTTATGCCGATTGAGCTTGGTACGTTTGACGTCATCATCGGTATGGATTGGCTTGTCAAGCACGATGCCGTTATCGTTTGAGGCGAGAAAGTTGTTCTTATACCGTATGGGAATAAAACGTTGATAGTTAAAGGTGACAAAGGTGGATCTTGATTGAAGATTATTTCGTGTATCAAGGCCCGTAAGTATGTCGAGCAAGGTTGTCATTTGTTTTTACATACGTTACGAAGAAGAAATCGAAGGTGAAACGAATGGAAGACATGCCTGTAATTCGTGACGTTCCTGAGGTGTTTCCTGAGGAGCTTCCAGGACTACCACCACCGAGGCAAGTAGAGTTTTGAATTGATCTAGTACCGGGGGCTGCACCTATTGTGCGTGCACCGTATAGATTGGCACCGTCTGAGATGAAAGAGTTGTCGGTACAATTACAAGAGCTGTTGGAGAAAGGATTTATTCGTTCGAGTTCATCACCGTGGGAAGCACCAGTTTTGTTTGTGAAAAAGAAAGATGGATCTTTTAGGATGTGTATAGATTATCGCGAGTTGAACAAGTTGACTATCAAGAATCATTATCCTCTTCTAAAAATTGATGATTTAATTGATCAGCTGCAAGGTTCGAGCATGTATTCTAAGATCGATTTGCCATAAGGATATCACCAGTTACGCATTAAAGAGGAAGACATTCCGATTACAGCATTTAGAACTAGGTATGGTCACTTTGAGTTCTAAGTGATGTCGTTCGGATTGACTAATACGCCTGCTGTGTTTATGGACTTGATGAACCGAGTATGCAAGCCATATCTTGGTATGTTCGTCATAGTGTTCATCGATGATATTTTGGTTTATTCCAAGGACGAAGAAGAGCATGGAAAGCATTTGAAGATTATTTTGGAGCTGCTAAAGAAAGAGAGGTTGTACGCCAAGTTTTTAAAGTGTGATTTTTGGCTAGATTTGGTACTATTTTTGGGTTATATGATTGATCGTAGTGGTGTTCATGTTGATCCTGCCAAGATCGAAGCCATTAAGATTTGGGCTGCACCGACGACGTCATCGGAGGTGAGGTAATTTCTTGGATTGGTTGGGTATTATCGAAGGTTTATTGAAGGATTTTCTTTGATTTCTAAGCCGTTGACTAAGTTGACTCAGAAAAATAAGAAGTACGAGTGAGGAGAAGAAGAAGCTTTTCAAACGTTGAAGCAGAAGTTGTATAGTGCACCGATCTTAGCATTGCACGAGGGAACAGAATATTTCATGGTGTATTGTGACGCATCTCTTAAAGGTTATGGAGCCGTGTTGATGCAAAGAGAGAAAGTGATAGATTATGCTTCTAGACAATTGAAGGTCCATGAAGAGAATTACACTACTCACGATTTGGAGTTAGGAGCCGTTGTTTTCGCTCTTAGATTATGGAGACATTATTTGTATGGGATGAAATGTGTGGTTTTCACTGATCACAAGAGCCTACGATATATTTTGAATCAGAAAGAGTTGAACTTGAGACAACGAAGGTGGATTGAGTTGTTGAGTGATTATGAATGTGAAATTCGATATCATCCTGGAAAAGCGAATGTGGTGGCTGACGCCTTAAGTCAGAAGGGAAAGGAAAAGCCATTAAGTGTTCGAGCTTTGATGATGACTGTTCACAATGATTTACCGAAGCAGATTTATAAAGCTTAGGGAGAAGCCATGAAAAGAAAGAATGTAAAAGCAGAAAATTTAGGGAGATTGATTAAGCCAATATTCGAATTTCGCCCTGATGGAACATGTTGTTTTGGGAATCGTGTTTAGTTGTCGTGATTTAGTGGATTGAGAGATTAGGTTATGCATGAGTTGCATAAGTGCAAGTATTCTATCTATCCGGGATCAAATAAGATGTATCAAGATTTGAAGTTGTTGTATTGGTGGCTGAATATGAAAGCGGATATTGCCACGTATGTTAGTAAGTGTTTGACTTGTGCGAAAGTTAAGGCCGAGCATCAGAAACCGTCTGGGTTGCTGCAACAACCTGAGATTCCTGTTTGGAAGTGGGAAAGAATTACTATGGATTTTGTGAGTGGATTGCCGAGAATGCCGTGTGGGTATGACACGATTTGGGTTATTGTCGACCGACTGACCAAATCAGCTCATTTCCTGCCTATGAAGAAAACGGATAGTATGGAGAAACTCACGCGACTGTACTTGAAGGAAATAGTGTGTAGGCATGGTGTACCTGTTTCGATCATTTTGGATCGAGATAGCCATTTTACGTCAAATTTCTGGAGATCGCTTCAGAAGGCGTTGGGGACAAATTTGGATATGAGTACCGCTTACCGCCCTCAAACGGATGGTCAAAGTGAAAGGACAATACAAACGCTGGAAGATATGTTGCGTGCCTGTGTGATTGACTTTGGAAATAGTTGGGATCGCCATTTGCCATTGGTCGAGTTCTCATATAACAATAGTTATCACGCAAGTATTAAGGTTGCACCATATGAAGCTTTGTACGAAAGAAAGTGTAGATCACCTGTATGCTGGAGTGAGGTTGGGGATAGCCAATTCACCGATCCAGAGTTGATTCGCGATACGACTTAGAAGATTGTCGAGATTAAGAATCATTTGTTAGCTGCTCGTAGTCACCAGAAGAGTTATGCAGATAAAAGTCTTAAGCCGTTGGACTTTGAAGTTGGTGATATGGTATTGCTCAAGGTATCGCTATGGAAGGGCGTTGTGTGTTTTAGAAATCACGGAAAGTTAAGTCCATGTTATGTTGGGCCATTTAAGATTGTAGCTAGAGTGGGTCCTATAGCTTATACGTTGGAGTTGCCTGAATAATTTAAGGGAATTCATAGTACTTTTCATGTGCAGAATCTTATGAAGTGTTTAGCGGAAGGTGATGTTGTAGTTCCGATGGAAGAAATTTAACTTGATGATAAGTTGCATATGATTGAGGAATGATTCGTAGAATCTAACACATGTAAATATATAATATATAATAATATGGAAAATTACCAACTTACACTTGAGGACAAAGGTAAAAAGGAAATTCTTCAAAATATATATAATATAATACGTATATCAACCGGTAAGTGATTACCGGGTCGTATCCCAAAGAAATGTAAATTGATACCCTCGATTCAGTTTGGACAATGTTATGAATGATTTTCAAGTTTTTGATTGATTTTCTACGACTAAAAACAATTAAAACAATTAAATGCAAGTAAATTAATTAAACACGCGGACGAAAAATGGAAACGACAAAATAAACCCTAATTAGCACCCTAATCTAGAATTTGAATTTTTAATCTTATTCTGTGAATAAAAATAAAGGGATTTGCAAAATTTGAAAGCTTAACGATAAAATTTGAAAGAAATAACAAAAATGAATAACGGGAATCGAAAACCGAGCCCTAAAAGCTAAAATGCTCAAAAATAAACCCACGAGAGTCAAACTAATTTTCCTACGTTCTTAATGATAAAAGAAAATTTTCTAAAAAAATAATTATATTTTTTTGCTTATTTTTCTATTTTTTATGATTTTTTGAAGTTTTTAATGAAAATAAATGATTAAAAATACTAAATGAACTCTAAAAATTCTAGAAAAATGACAGAAAATTATACAATTTAAATCCTAAGAAAAATAAGCCCAAGATTATAGCTTATTAAATAAGCTGTGAAATAACCTTAACAGCTTATAAGAGCTTATAAAGCTAAATGAGTATAAGAAATTAATAGTTCAAGGGTCTTATGAAAAAGACCCAAGGGCACAGCGGTAAGGAGTGGGTGTGTGTTATAAAGGTTGAGGTGTTGATGTCGGGAGTTCGAGCCTTGCTCACCCCCGACTTCCACTTTCTTTCTTTCTTTTTTTTTTGGTTTTTATGAAAAACTTAAAGAACAAAAGTTATAGATTATGCTTTTTTAAGCAACTTTAATCAAGCAACTTAGGCTGAAACTCGAAAATAAGCTCTTAAAGAGCTTATGAAAAAGTTGTTTCAGGTACTTAGCTTTTAAAGGCTAAAAATCTACTTCTCACTTAATAGCTTGCAAACAACTCATTTTAAGCTCAAATTCAAATCTAAAAGCTGTTCTAGAAAGCTTGTAATGTGAACAAGCTAATTGTGAAAAGCTAACTTTACTAAAAACACTAAAAGCTATCTTAATCTTATGATCTAAGAAGTAAACTCAAGAATAAGCAATAAAAACTTGAAATCTAAATAAGCTAGAAAGCTCAATAAACTATGACAGAAGCTTAGCTTTTTCAAACTTAACAATACACATATAAGCTATAAATCAAACTCATAAAAACTAAACTTATAAGCTAAAAATCAAAATTTAAAAGCTAAGACTTAGTTACTACTATTTTTTTCTTTTTGAGATTTTTGAAAACTTTAAAAACTAATTTTCCTAAGATAATAAGCTAGAAAATGAAAAATAAGTCTTAATCTATACTAAGCTACTTGTAATCTATAAGCCTATAGAATTTTTGACTCTAAATCCTACAAACACTTGGCTAAATTGAAGCTTAAAGAAGACAACAGTAGTAACTCTTGTTACTACTGCTGGTGCACTTGACCAAAAGTACTAAAACCAAAATGCAGGTAACCTTAGTGGTTTCCCTTGCACTACACTCACTCAATGAGAGTGTTAGGTCACTTAAACAAGCAAATACTACACCTAGGAAAACTAGGATCAAAAATCTAAAAGATCTAAAAGAGCAAAAGCTCCCCTGGTGCTGACACAAAGATAATAAGCCACAAAATCATTTTAAACTCAAACTAATCATTCAAACCTTTTTAAAACTTATTTATTTATGAAAACTCAGCTGTCCAAATTGAAACTCAAAGTGATCTTGACTTTTAGAGGTCAAACAATGTTAATCCAAACACCCCTTAAAGCTTTTGACAGATTGCATTTAGACTTAGAAATTGAAATACACTTAACAAAATTTGATTACCAGATAATAAACTACTTATAACAAGCTTAACAAACACAAAACAACAACTAAATAAGCTAGATTTAAGAATCTAAAAGTTAAGCTAACTATTTTTTTGGTATTTATGATTTTTAAGACAAGCAATGAAAATCTAAGATCTACAATCCTATAACTAAAAACAGATTAACAAACATGATTAATAAGCACACTAAGACAATATAAGGCACAAATAAGCAACTAGAAAACAGATAAGCAAAATTAATAAGCTAATAAGCAAACATTAAGCTAGAAATTTAAAGACAAAGGATCTAAATGAAAACTTACAAAGAGCTTCAGCTAAACAGAAGCTAAAGTGCTCAAATGAGCTTATCAACAGCTCTGGCTTATCAGAGATAAGCCAGTAAAAGTCCATGGGAGCTCTTCCATTGTAAGCTCTCCTTCCATTTAGCTTAAATTCCAACAGTTAAGGTAATTAGACTGATTTTAGGATTTAGATAGATTAAATGAACAAATTAGCTCAATCTCAAGCTTAGAGACTTGTGAGAGCTTAAGTAGAGCTTATTAAACTGTGGCTTATTATTTTGGCTTATTGAGAGCTTATGAGTAGAGTAATAGCTTATGACAGATAAAAACTCAATTTCATTAATCTAAAAGCTTGTTACATTACTGAAAAGGAAATTACAAAAAAGCTTTAAAGAAAATACATGAAAATTGCATAAGCTAAACTAAATTAAGCTAAAAATTAAAAAGCTAACTCCTCAAGTGTGTGAAATGTGAGGCTATTTATAGCCTGAAGCTGAACCTTCTAGCCCCTTGGTCTCTTCCCACGCTCCCTTCTATCATAGCCGTACAATCTTTCAATGATTGGTAATTCATTCTTGGCCGTTGGATCACTTGCTATCTCACACGGATTACCAGCGTGGCAATCCGTGATTGAGACACTTGTGTTAATTTTGTGAGTGAGTTGAGTGTAAAACCCATCTTCACTTGTGCTTTCCTTCTTCCAACGTGGCCTTTCTTGTGAGTATTGACCAATGAGGTGCGTTTGATGATGCAAGACTCTGCCCATGTGTAAATGATCCCCATGAATTGTCCTTTTTAGCCTTTAATTTCTATTTGCCCCAATGATTTGACCCTATGTAAAAAGGAAGATGATGATGAATAGTGCACAACATTTTTTCGCGCCCATTTTTGACTGCTGGGTAAAAGGGGGTAAGTTTGGGTAATTGGCAGTTTTAGTCCCTCTGTTTGTATAATAAAAGTCCAAGTGTAAACTATTTTCTAAACTTGGCAAGATTGGTCCCTGGACTTAGCATTTGTGGGTTATGGGCTTATATTTTGGGCTTATGGTTATTATTTTTGGATCCGGGTATGATTTTGATAGGTTTTGGTCCATTAGGCTTAGGGACTAATATTGTAATTTTGGGATTTTTGTCTTCTAGTAGGTTTGACTTTGGTTGACCTGAGTTGACCAAGGTTTGACCATTGGTTGACTTTTTGACTTTGGCTTTGAATTCCTGGCTTTTTTTGTACTCTTCCGTTCCGTGTGTTCGTGTTTGCCCGGTTTTAACCGTTTTCTTGTGGTTTTTGCTTTATCCGTACCTGCACATACAAAACACAAAAACAAGCATATCTTTGCCATTTTTATTATGTTTTTGGTCTTTATTGGGTTTATTTTGATATAAAATGGATATGTGTTTTCACACATATCAACACCTCAAAACCCGTTTTAGGTATTTTATTACTAGAATGCCATTGGATAGTTTAACTATGACTTTTATAAGTTGAAAGATGTTACGTGTTTGGTTAGTCAAACTTGATAGTCAAACTATAAGTTTATATATTATGTAATTGGTTTTAGAAAGTATTGTTTGTCAAAAATATAAAAGAAAAGTACTTGAGGGATCTAATATGTCAATTATCCAAAGTCATAACTAACTTATAGTTAGTCACTTCTAGAAATCATAAGCTTTTTCTAAAAGTGTTCTAGTCTTGTGTGTTGTTGTTTGGTGTCGGCAAAGAGAGAAAGAAAAGGAGGGAAGACAAAGACTATGATGATTCCTAGATGAAGATTAAGGTTCCAACTCAAGGGTTAAAATCATAGAAATAATCTTCTATAAGTAAGTAATCCTATGTTGAGTTGATTGGTGAATTAAGGATTAGGGTTTAAGTACCCAATTTAGGGGTTTTGTTAATTGATATTCTAAAGCAATCTAAGAGGTGTTAGTAATTCCTAATCTTAGTTAATTTGGTAATTTAAGAATTAGGGTTCTTAAGGAAAATTAAGGGTTTTGGTTAAATGATATTTTATAGCAAAATAATAATGTTATAGTGTTTTTGGGATAAGTCCCTTTGATAGGTAATGATTTAAATTGAGTGATATTGGGGTTTTGTCATATGATCATGATAAGATCATATGGATGTTGATAACAAAATGGGTGTGTCATAAGTATGAATAGAAACCCTTTATTTGTTAAGTATATAAAGTGTTTATGGTTTATGATAATTCTTGGTTAGGAATCAAGAGATGATGGAGATGGTGTTCTTGGTAAATTAGCATGGAGAAAAGGTAAGTAACATGGTTATAACATGCTATTATATTGATTTATCATAATGTGTCATATATATGGATATGCAAAATGTTAGGAGGTATAGTTTAAGAAGCATGGGGGCAATGCTAGAATTAGGCTAGTTAAACAACTAGCAAAGGTGAGTTTGTTAATCTAGTATTTTAGGACTAGTTACCATAGCATGAGATGAATTTATATTGTTGTTAGTTGATTAAATAAATAAATGTGAAAGTGTTATGTGTGCAAGTGATTTGTGTGATTAGTCAATTGGACTTTTTATTAAAAGTATGTAATGCTAATATGATGAATTGTCTATGATAGCTTGTTATTGCCTATTACTTACTAAGCGTTTTGCTTACGGTTTAGTGGTTGATCATTTTGTAGGTTCATAAGCGAAGATGGTAAGGCTTTGATTAAGGTATTGGATGGGAAGCTCATGATTTGAAGTACTTGGAATATGTGTATGATATATGTGTTAGATGCTGAACTCAATCATAGTTGAACCCCTCGAGTTTAAGTATTTATGTTCAAATGTTGTTTTGAAGTGTCAAGTCTAAGTCTTGTGTGTGAATAAATGGTTGTGTAAGTCATCTACGAGAATTGGTAATAAAGATGTTTTGAAAGTTAGTCAAAATAGGTGTTTGGCAAAACACCCGTATGCTTGTGAAGTATATGTTCATGAGTTGCTTAGAGCAAGAAATGTTTTGAAAATGATGTATTGTTATGTTTTAATAATTTCTGGAAAGTTTCATTATAGTTGAAGTTGTACAAGTCGATTTTCCAAAAACTAAACACATGTAGAAAATTAAGAAATAAGCAGGTCAGTGACCATACGGCCGTATGCTACTTAGCATACAACCATATGCTCTATAAAATGTTTCTGGTCGAATATGTGAAGGGACCATACGGTCGTATGCTATTTAGCATACATCCATATTCTCACTAAACCAGTTTTGGCAGATTTTTGTCGATTTTCATTATTTTGTATAAAATTAACCGTGGCTCGGTAGAAGTCATGCCACCTGCCATTTTAAAGGTATTTGAGTCTACTTTCATACAAAAATACTTTCAAGGTCGGGTTAAAAATATATTTTGGTCAGTTAATTAAAGTGTAACAGAAGGTCGTTTTGACCTTGTCATTTGCGCAAAAAAATTAAATTTTTTCTTGTCAAATCGGGAAAGGGGCGTTTCAACTTTGTATTAGAGAATATGTTTAAGTGAAATAGGTTTCCATGATAGGTTGCCTAAACTTATACCACTCGTAGATGCGTTTGTCGTAAGTGTAAGTGTTGGACCAATTTAGTGCCTAATTGTCCCTTGTACAGGATTTGTATGAAAAATATCCTAAGTAATTAATTAAGTCGTTGAACATATTTATGTTCAGTGAGTCGTCCTCAAGTAGTCCTTCAGAGTCTGAAGAAATAGACTCGGCACAAACTGAGGCGGTTCTCAGCGAGTGAAGAAAGGTCCAGGTCAGGATGATGGAGTTAGTAAGTGTTGACAAATAACTTACTAACTCTCTGAAGACCATCACTACAACCTGAAGATAGGCATTGGCAGGAACTTTCTTAAAGCTAAAAGCAAAGGAAGACATAAAGTACAAGAGTGGTTTACTTGCATTTTATGTAAGTAAAAGTTTTATCTTTCTCAAATGCATAAAGAAGAAAAGATGGACAAAAGTACAAGCAAATAGTTAAAATAAACTAGTTGCTTTTGTATTATGATGTGAAGAGCACATGGGTGCAAAATAAAAAAGGCTGACAAATCACATGTGACTTCAATGAAGCTTTACATTTTCTTTCTTTATATATTAGGTTGTATGTAGTGTATGGTATCTATTTTTAAATATTACACAAAAGTACCTTAGGCCAAAAGGTATTAGTTGATAGGTTTGATCCTCTCCTATAACTCACTAAGCGAAGATGCTTGTGGTTCATATTAGGAGAGTTTATTTTTCATTCAATCCCGGTTGTTGTTTTGCCAACAACCGGGTATAATTCTTTGATTCACATCAATAAAAAGTTAAACGTTGAAAAGTACAGATTGTGTTATTAGTATCTTAATGGTCTAGTGTTCAATATATATCAGATATGTTGCACGATTTTAGGGATCAACAAGTGGTATCAGAGCCTTTGGATTCTTCTTATGATCCAAGATCTTTTTGAAAAGATTACTAATAGTATTTGAGCTATGTCATAATAGTGCATCTTCAAAAATTACTACTGATGTTGCAACTTTTGAGGAGGAAATGTACACTATTATTGATAAAAAGCCAAAAACAACCAAAAAACACATCTGTTATGAAAACTGAAGAATACTTTCTTTAGTTTTGTCACCACAACCACACATAACATGACATCACCTATCTTATCAACAAAACAACACCACTCAAATTCACAAAAACAAAAAAATAACTCACACAAAATTTTTTCACTCACGTCACAAACACACCACACAACTAAAATCAAACAATAACAAAAATCATCACGTCATAATCCAAAAATAAATCCACTCACGTCACCAAAACAAGAAAACCCACGACAACAAACACAACCCAAATAAAAAGTGGCCGCCAAAGGAGAAGTCGACTTTATTTTTTTCTGGGCGGTTTAATACAAAAAGATGTTTGTGTTTAGTTAAGGTGAGAGATGTCATATTTTGGATGGTGAGTAGAACTAATCGAATGGTATCAACAGTTTAGGGGTTTGTTCGGTATTAAATGTGTATTAAGGATTTATGGATATCAAAATGATGAGGCTTCAGTTTTTGAGACACTGAAAATATGATTAAATAAAATCAGTTTGTGTGTTCCAATTTTGTGAGAAATTGAAAGAAAAATAGGTGTAGTAGTTTTTCAGTTTAGAGAGAAACTGAAGACAAAAGTATTCAGTATGTAAAAAAAGAGAGTGAAACTGACGTGTTCACGTGTATGTGTTCTGTTTTATAAAACTGAGATACACATTTTAGTGGATCGTGGGTAAATTAGGCCTCAAGTGGCCTTTTGTATACATAGTGTGGATATCCACTGAACCCCACGAACCATTTCTCCAAACTGAACCCTTTTAGTTTTTTAACCACCACTCGCTGAAGCTAGGAACTGAATAAATGAGTTGGGTATGTTTCAGTTTCATATAAACTGAAGATAAAAGGGTGGATCGTGGTTACATGAAATGTTGGGATTAAAAGTCTTCTTGATGTTGTTAGTATTACTGCTGTTTAAGTTTATGTTAATACTGCTCTGATAAACTTAGTGTTGCTCATGAACTTTAAAGAAAATATACTAAGTAGTTACTACTACTGGTACAAAAGTTAATGCTGCTAGTGAAAGTTACTACTGCTAGTACAAAGACTGCTTGAAGTTAATGATGCTGAAGAGTTACTACTGCTCAAGAAAATATTATAAGTAGTTAGTACTGCTAGTATTAAGTTAGTACTGCTAGTGTTTGTTAGTACTTTTTACTTGATATGTATTAGTTATTTATAGAAAAGATTTTATATACTTAGGAAAGTATTGTAAGCCGAGTAGGACTCCTTGGTGTATAAAAGGAGGTCCTAGGGCATAGAGATTGATATACCAAATACGTACCAAAACCAAAAATCAATCTTTTTCTTAGCTTCAAGGTCTTTGTAACCCTAATACTTTGAGATTATTAGTATTGTTATCATTAATAATATTGGAGCTTATTTATTGAATTGTATGTTCATAGAATTATTGTTTCATTGACAATTCTTCTTAATATTAAGATAGGATTCTGATATCTTTATCATTCAAACAAAGCTTTTACTATAGTTGTGTTAGATTTATCTAATATAAATAAACCTTATACAAGCTTAAGGAATTCGATCTATTAAAGTGGGATCAACAAGTGGTATCAGAGCTTGTTGAAAAGATTTGAATAAGAAGCACCTGTTTTTATACACAAGATCTTTTGCTAAAAGATATAGATCAAGATTCTGCACACATGGTGGCTGCATCCAAAGTTCCCATGCTCAAACCTGGTGAGTATAAGATCTGGAGGATGAGGATTGAACAATATATCCAGATGATAGACTATGCACTATAGTGAATCTAGTGAATGGGTGCTATTGCATTACTTGTTTTTTTGTTTTTCAAAATAATTTGTTGGTTGTACGCCTTATTTGTAAAAAATTTCTAATCTAATTTGCTTGCTATATGGTGTTAGGGCTACAAATCTAGTGCTGCTGATATTTTGGGGGCCACTATTTTCTTGATACTATGCAAAGATCTGAATTTATTATATTGCGCACCTTGCCAAAAACATACAATTGTTTGAAGAGTTATGTAGAATGCCTTATTTACTAATTTCTGAGAAAAGGCTCAAAGAAGATTAGAGGTGAAATCTAGAAGTACTTTAATGATGGGTATTCCCAATAAACATCAGTTAAAGTTTAACTCTATAAAGGATGATAAGAAGTTGCTGGAAGCGGTAGAAAAGAGATTTGGTGGGAATGCAGCTACTAAAAAGACTCAAAGGAATCTCTTAAAGCAGCAATATGAAAGCTTCACTGTTCCAAGCTCATAGATGCTTGATTAAACTTTTGATAGACTCTAAAAGCTTGTGAGTCAGTTGGAGCTTTGGATGAAAAGCTTTCACAAGAAGATGTTAATCAGAAGTTATTAAGAAGTTTGTCACCTGAGTGGAACACACATGCTGTTGTGTGGAGGAATAAAGCTGATTTAGATACAATGAGCATGGATGATCTCTACAACAACCTCAAGGTGTATGAACCAGAAGTTAAAGGGATGTCTAGCTCAAGTTCAAGCACACAGAACATGGCTTTTGTGTCCTCTTCAAATAACAACACTAGCAGCACTAATGAAGCAGTTAATACTGCTCATGGAGTTTCTACTGCTAACACTCAAGTTAATGCTGCTAACTTTACAAATATTGATAACTTGAGTGATGCTGTTATTTGTGCATTCTTTGCTAGTCAACCAAATAGTCCTCAACTTGTACATAAGGACTTGCAACAAATCCATCCATATGGCATGGAAGAGATGGATTTGAGATGGCAAATGGCTATGTTGACTATGAGGGCAAGAAGGTTTTTGAAGAATACATGAAGGAAGCTTACTGTTAATGGCAATGAGACTATTGGTTTTTGATAAGTCCAAAGTGGAGTGCTACAACTGCCACAAGAGGAGACATTTTGCTAGAGAGTGCAGAGCTCTAAGAAATCAAGATAACAAGATCAAGGAAAGCTCAAATAGGGGTGTGTTTGTGGAAATATCTACTTCCACGGCTTTGGTGTCATGTGATAGTCTTGTTGGATATGACTGGAGTGATCAGGCAGAGGAAGGACCTAATTATGCACTCATGGCTTTCTCATCTTCAAATTCTAACTCAGAGGTATCCAATGATTCTTTTTATTCAAAATCTTGTTTGAAAACTATTGAATCTCTTAAATCTCAAAATGATCAACTATTAAAAGATTTAAAGAAATCTGAGTTAATGGTTTTAGGTTATAAGACAGGTTTAAAGTCTGTGGAAGAAAAACTTGAAGTTTATAAAGCAAATGAGTCTATTTACTTACAAGATATTAAGGGCTTAAAATTTGAAAATCATTTAGGAGAAATAACTATTTGAGAGCTTAGGAAGAAGCTTGAAATAGCTCAAAAAGAAAAAGATGGCATTCAACTTAATGTAGATAAATTTGAACATGCATCTAAAAGTTTAAACAAGCTCATAGAGTGTCAGATAGTTGACAATTGTAAGAAAGGTTTAGGCTATGAAAATTATAATGCAGTTCCACCTCCCTTCACACGAAATTTCATGCCTCCAACACCTGACTTGTCTTTTATTGGTTTAGATGAGTTTGTTAATGAGCCTGTAGTTGAGAACTATAAAGCTATGTCTAGTGAAGAAGATCCTAAGGTAGTTAAGAAGAATGATGATGCCCCAATTATTGAAGAATGGGCGTCAGATGATGAGGAAGAGGATGTATCTCAGCCTAAAATTAAAAAGAAGACAGTTATGCCTAGTATTGTTAAGAAAGAGTTTGTCAAATCTAAACAACAAGAAAAAACTGCTAGGAAAACTATTAAACAAGTTGAGCATCAAAGGCAAAACACTCACAGTCCAAGAGGCAATCAAAGAAATTAGAACAATATGATGTCTCAAAAACTAAGAAGCAATTTTAAGATGTTTAATAAGGCATGTTATGTGTGCGGAAGCTTTGATCATTTGCATGTTGATTGCAATTACCATCAAAAATAGTTTCAAAATCAAAGGATGGTAAAACCTGTTTCGAACAATGCTCAAAGGGTGAATCATCAAAACTTTGTTAAAAGACTCATCCATGTGCTAAAAAGAGCATGGTTCTAAGAGCAGTACTAATGAAGTCTGGTTTAGTATCAGTTAATACTACTAGACAAGTCGATGCTGCTCACTCAAAAACAACAGTGAATGCTGCTAGACCAATGTCATATCTTTCTAAAACAGCACATTCAACTGTTAAGAGGCCCATTAATAAGAACATAGCATTTAAAAACAGTAATATTAATTAAAGGGTTAATACTGTTAGGGATAAAAAAAAAATAATATGCTAGGCCATAAATTAGTAGTTATGCTGTAAAGGAAATTAATGATGTTAAGCCTCGGCTTGTTGGGTTTGGAAACCAAAGCAGAAAGTTTTAGGACCATGTTCTAAAAATAACAGGTGCATCTATACCATAAAAATGTTTGCTGTTTATTGTTGCATAGGCAGGAACTCTTACTATTTTCAACCATATTGCATAGTTATCCATTATCAGTGATGCATTGGGTCCCCAAAAGAAACTGATTTTCTTATCTAATGTGCAGGGTAATTTAAAAATAGATTTACAGGATCAAGGAGTGATTGATAGTGGATGCTCAAGGCACATAACTGGGAACATGTCCTATCTTACAGACTATGAAGAGATAGATAGAGGATATGTGCTGTTTTAGAGGGAAAAACCTAAAGGAGGGAAATTACAAGGAAAAAGGTACCATTTAAAACTGGTATATCCTAGATTATATTTAAAATTATGTATTTTGTGAGAGAGTTAAAGTTTAATCTCTTTAGTGTCTCACAAATGTGTGATAAAAAGAATAGTGTTCTTTTTAATGACACTGAATGTATTATTTTATCTCCAAACTTTAAGTTAATTGATGAAAGCCAAGTTTTACTTAGAGTTCCTAGAAAGAACAATATGTATAGTGTTGATTTAAAGAACATAGTTCCTAAAGGAGGTTTAACTTGCCTTTTTGCAAAAGCCACATCTGATGAATCTAAACTTTGGCATAGAAGGCTAGGTCACTTAAATTTTAAAACCATGAATAAATTGGTTAAGGGAAATCTTGTAAGAGGTTTACCTTCCAAACTTTTTGAAAATGATCAAACCTGTGTTGCTTGTCAAAAGGGAAAGCAGCACAGAGCCTCTTGTAAGTCCAAAACAGAGAACTCAATCAGTCTTCCTTTACATTTGTTGCATATGGACTTGTTTGGTCCAACATTTGTAAAAAGCCTTATGAAGAAAATGTATTGCCTAGTTGTCACAGATGATTACAGTAGGTTTACATGGGTTTTCTTTCTAGCTACTAAGGATGAGACTAGTGGCATTCTTAAGTCCTTTATAACTGGGATAGAAAATCTAGTAGATCACAAGGTTAAGGTGATTAGATGTGATAATGGGACTGAGTTCAAAAATAGAGAAATGAATCAGTTTTGTGAGATGAAGGGTATTTTGAGACAATTTAGTGTAGCTAGAACTCCTCAACAAAATGGAGTTGCTGAGAGGAGGAATAGGACACTAATTGAGGCTGCTAGGACTATGCTAGCTGATTCTAAGTTGCCAACTACTTTTTGGGCAGAAGCAGTTAATACTGCTTGCTATGTGCAAAATAGAGTGTTAGTAGTTAAGCCTCATAACAAGACCCCATATGAACTTTTTTATGGTAGAACACCAACTTTAAGTTTTATAAGACCATTTGGGTGTCTTGTTACCATTCTTAATACCATAGATCATTTAGGCAAATTTGATGGTAAGGCTAATGAAGGTTTCTTTGTTGGATACTCTTTGAATAGTAAAGCCTTTAGAGTATTCAATAGTAGAACAAGGATAGTGGAAGAAAACTTGCATATTAGGTTTAGTGAGAGTACACCTAATGTTGTAGGTAGTGGACCAGATTGGCTATTTGATATTGATGCACTAACAAGAACAATGAATTATGAGCTAATTGTTGCAGGTACACAGTCGAATGGTTTTTATAGGTACAAAAGCAAGTGATAATGCAGGTCAAGCTAGAATGGAGACATAACCTGTCAAAGATTACATTTTGCTTCCATTATGGACTGCTGATCCACCATTTTCCTAAGATCCAAAGAGTTCTCATGATGATGGATCCAAACCTTCAAGTGATGATGAAAAGAAGGTTGATGAAGATCCAAGAAAAGATAGTGAATGTAAAGATCAAGAGAAGGATAATAATGTTAACAGCACTAACACTGTTAATGCTGCTGGCACAAATGGGGTTAATGATGTTGGTGGAATAACAAGTATTGAACTTCCATTTGATCA
Organism: Tanacetum coccineum; assembly: GCA_026074375.1. Taxonomy (NCBI): domain Eukaryota; kingdom Viridiplantae; phylum Streptophyta; class Magnoliopsida; order Asterales; family Asteraceae; genus Tanacetum; species Tanacetum coccineum. The sequence continues at coordinate 43,423 of BQNB010027560.1, forward strand.
AAATATGCCTGCTTTGGAAGATTATAACATATTTGACGTCTCAAGAAATGATGAAGATGATGGTGCAGAGGCTGACATGAACAATTTGGATACAACAATCCAAGTTAGTCCTAATCCAACTATAAGAATTCATAAAGATCATCCTCTTGATCAAGTAATTAGAGATTTGAAATCAGCTACACAAACAAGAAATATGTCAAAGAATTTGAAGGAACATGGGTTTGTTAGTACTATTCAACAAAGAACAAACCATAAAGACCTTCAAAACTGCTTGTTTGCTTGCTTTTTATCACAGGAAGAACCCAAAAAGGTAATTCATGCATTGAAGGATCCAAGCTGGATAGAGGCTATGCAGGAAGAGCTTCTACAATTCAAGTTAAAAGAAGTTTAGACTTTAGTGGATTTACCAAATGGAAAAAGGGCTATAGGCACTAAATGGGTTTTCAGGAATAAAAAGGATGAAAGGGGAATTGTGATAAGAAATAAAGCAAGATTGGTTGCTCAAGGATACACACAAGAAGAAGGGATTGACTATAATGAAGTCTTTGCCCCTGTTGCAAGAATTGAAGCAATTAGGCTATTTTTAGCTTATGCTTCATTTAAAGATTTTGTGGTATATCAAATGGATGTAAAAAGTGCCTTTCTTTATGGGAAGATTGAAGAAGAGGTGTATGTATGTCAACTACCAGGATTTGAAGATACAGACTTTCCTGATAGAGTATACAAGGTTAAAAAAGCACTGTATGGACTACATCAAGCTCCTAGAGCTTGGTATGAAACCTTGTCAACATATCTGTTGGACAATGGGTTTCAAAGAGGGAAAATTGACAAGACCTTATTCATCAAAAGGCACAAAGGTGATATTTTGCTGGTCTAAGTTTATGTGGATGATATCATCTTTGGTTCAACAAAGAAGGAGTTATGCTTTGCATTTGAGAAGTTGATGCATGAGAAATTTCAGATGAGTTCTATGGGAGAACTTACATTCTTCTTGGGATTACAAGTGAAGCAGAAGAAGGATGGCATATTTATTAGTCAAGATAAATATGTTGAAGAAATTTTAAAGAAATTTGGGTTTACAGAAGTCAAGACTGCAAGCACACCAATGGAAACTCAAAGCCTCTGATCTGGTGAAGTGAGAGAAGTGGATGTTTATATATAGGCATTGATTTGGTTTAATTGATGTATCTTACATCTTCAAGACCTGAAATTTGTTTGTAGTGTGTGGCATGTGCTGATCCAAGTCATCCAAAGGTTTCACATCTCATGCTGTTGAAAAGGATTTTTAGGTACTTAATAATGGTCAACCAAAATTGGGCCTTTGGTACTAAATTGATTCTCTTTGATTTGGGTAGCATACATAACTGTAGTGATTTGCTGGAGCAAGGCTTGGATAGGAAGTCTTAAACAGGATCGTTGTCCACATTATCTTAGATGTAGTTTAATAATCATGGAAGTGCAAGAAACAGACAGTGGTTTGCAAGATTCCACAACATAAGCTGTGTTTGTGCGCTTCAAGTTGTGTGGACACAGTACCTTTGGATTTTTTAAAATCAACTACTTAATTATGGGTACAATTTTATGCATACCAAGATCTTTATTGACAATAACAGTACTATTTGCATAATTAAAAATCCTGTTTTTCATTCAAAAACAAAGCATATATAGATCAGACATCATTTTATTAGAGATTGCAATGAAAAGAAATTGATTCAAATGGTCAAAATCCATACTGATAGATTGTTGCAGATTTGTTTACAAAAGATTTTGATGTAGTAGATTTTTACATTTTGATTGTTATATTGTAATTGATGATCTTTAAAGTCTTTTATCTCTTTATGTTTTTGTAAAGTTTTGTATGAATTAGTACTGTTATTCATGTCATTAAAAGTTTATGTTGTTAAGTATAATTAGTACTGCTGGTTATACTTAATACTGCTGAGTTACTACTGTTAGTTATACTTAATACTGCTAGGTATAATTAATACTGTGATAATTGTGAAAATTTGTTATTGGGGGGCTTGGGGTGTTTGGTTTTCTGGTTTTTGACTAACATTTTGCAGGAAAAAGCAAAAGAAAAGTGTTAAAATGATAATGGAAAAGATATTTAGATGGAATAGAGTTAATGCTTGGTGACTCAAAGTTTAATGCTGCTAGGCATAACTTACTACTGTTGGGTTACTACTACTGGGTGAAGTTAATGCTTGTTGAGGGTATTTTCCATAAATACTTCGATTAAGGGTTTCAATCAATCATTTAATCGATTTCAATCTTTCAAATACTCTCCAATTACAAACCCTAACTCAATTTTATCATCCATTATCAAAACCCAACACAAATGACGACCCTAAAGTTTGCTAATACTCATAATATGGTTGCATTTTTGTCCAAACCCACAGAAAGTGATGGGTTTGAACAAGTTGTGGATTTTTTAAATGCACACTTTATAAGGCATGCATTAACGATCAATCCTACAATATACATTTCTTGCATTGAACAGTTCTGGTCTACTGTCAAGGCAAAAACTATCAATGGGGAAGCATAGTTACATGCCCTAATAGATGGAAAGAAGATAATCATCACTGAATCAACTGTTAGAAGAGATCTTCAACTAGAAGATGCATAAGGTGTTGACTGTCTACCAAATTCTACCATCTTTGAATAACTTACACTGATAGGGTATGAGAAAATTTCACAAAAACTAACTTTCTATAAGCCATTCTTTTCCCCACAATGGAAATTTCTGATTCATACTATTCTACAATGTCTAAGTTTAAAGACTACTGCATGGAATGAGTTTAGTAGTACTATGACATCTGCAATAATCTGTTTGGCTACAAATCAGAAGTTTAACTTTTCAAAATACATTTTTGAAAGTATGATTAGAAACTTGGATAATTTTTCTGGCAAATTTTTGATGTATCCAAGGTCTGTACAAGTGTTTTTAGATCAACAGCTTGATGGGCTACCAAATCATAAGAGAATTTATATTGCACCCTCTCACATTAAGAAGATTTTTGGAAATATGAGAAGGGTTGGCAAAGGTTTTTCTGGTAGAGTAACATCTTTATTTCCAACAATGGTGGTACAAAACCAATCAGAATTGGGTGAACGTTCAGTAAATCCAACTGATTCCCATCACACACCTACCGTTATTCAATCATCAACTCAACCTCAAAAGACACAAAACCCTAAGAAGCCTAAAAGGAAGGACACTAAGGTGCCTCAGCCTAGTGATCCTAGTGAAAATGTTGCAGATAAGGCTGTCCATAAGGAGTTAGGTGATAGTTTGGTGAGGGCTGTCACTACTGCTTCTAGCTTAGAAGCAGAGCAGGACAGTGGTAACATAACTAAGACCCGATCCAAGGCAACACCTAATGAATCTAGTTCCCTATGAACTACTTCAGGTGGTGGTCCCAGGTGCCAAGAAACCATGAGGGATACTATTGCTCAAACTAGGTTTGAGAATGTATCTAAACATTCCAATGATTCACTGCTCGCAAGAGGTAACACACTTCGAAGTGATGAGGATAGACTTAAACTTAATGAATTGATGGAACTATGTACCACTTTACAAAATAGGGTTCTTGATTTGGAGAAGACAAAGACCACTCAACAGAATGAAATTGCTAGTTTGAAAAGGAGGGTCAAGAAGCTTGAAAAGGAAAATAGGTCAAGAACTCATAAGCTTAAGAGATTATACAAAGTTGGTTTGACAGCTAGGGTAGAACCCTCTGGAGATGAAGAAAGTTTGGGTGAGGATGCATCCAAATAGGGGAGGATTAATGCTATTGATGCAAATGAAGAAATTACCTAGTTAGTGTTCAAGATGATGCTGACAAAGAGATGTTTGATGTGGATGCTTTAAATGGCGAGGAGGTGTTTGTTGCAGGGAAAAATGAAAATGTTGTTGAAGAAGTAGTTGATGCTGCTCAAGTTAGTACTGCTGCAACAACTGTTACAATAACTACTGAAGAAATTACTTTGGCTCAAGCACTTGAAGCATTAAAAACTTTAAAACCCAAGGTGAAATGGATTGTTTTTCAAGAGCAATCTACAACAACAACAATAACAACAATTTCTTTACAACAATCACAGGACAAGGGTAAAGGAATAATGATAGAAGAGCCTGTGAAGCCTATAAAGAAAAAAGTTCAAATCATGATTGATGAAGAAGTTGCTTTAAAGTTACAAGCTGAATTTGATAAAGAAGAAAGACTTGGAAGAGAGAAATCTAAAAAAGAAAAAGAAGCCAATATTGCTTTGATTGAAGAATGGTATGATATTCAAGCAAAGATTGATGTTGATTATCAATTGACTGAAAGATGGCAAGCACAAGAACAAGAAGAGTTGTCTAATGCAGAAAAGGCTACATTATTTCAACAACTCTTAGAGAAAAGAAGAAAGCATTTTGCAGCTAAAAGAGCGGAAGAGAAAAGAAACAAACCACCAATAAAAGCTCAACAGAAAAAGATGATGTGTACTTACCTAAAGAACATGGAAGGATACAAGCTCAATGATTTGAAGTTGAAAGATTTTGATTCTATCCAAGAGATGTTTGATAGAGCATTTAAAAGGGTAAACACATTTGAAGACTATAGAACAGAGTTGGTGGAAGGAAAAGAAAAGAGAGCAGTGATGCAAGAGAATGTAAAGAATCAAAAGGTGGAAGATGACAAAGAAATAGCATAGCTTAAACAGTGTGTGGAAATTATTCCAGATGAAGAAGAGGTAACAATTGATGCTATACCTTTAGCTGTTAAGTCTCCAAGTATTGTTGGCTGGAAGATTCATAAAGAAGGAAGAAAAAGCTATTATCAAATAATGAGAGCTCATGGAAAGTCTCAAATGTACATGATCTTTAGTCATATGCATAAAAGTTTTAGCAGGGAAGATTTGGAAGATTTGTACAAGTTGGTAAAAGCTAAATATAAGTCAACAAGACTAGTAAAAGACTTAGATTTGTTGTTATAGGGAGATTTGAAAACAATGTTTGAACATCATGTTAAAGATACAGTATGGAGAAATCAACAAGATTACAAAGTATTGGATTGGAAGATGTATGACTCATGTGGAGTACATTCTTTGAGGATGTAGCATGTGCATATTTATATGTTGGTAGAGAAGAAGTATCCTCTTATACCATCTACACTTTCAATGATGTTGGAAAAGAAGCTTCAAATTGATTATGAAAGTGAAATGGCTTATCAGCTTCTTAAATTCATCGTAAAACAGCTTAAGAAGTAAAGAAGTGTTTAGAATAATCCTTCTGGTGTTGATGAAGCTTTAAATGAAGAAACTTGATGATTTTGAAGAAGAATATCAAGTTTAGGGAGGATTGTTGGGATTAAAAGTCTTCTTGATGTTGTTAGAATTATTGTTGCTCAATTTTATGTTAATACTGCTCTAATGAAGTTAGTGTTGCTCATGAACTTCAAAGAAAATATACTAAGTAGTTACTACTGCTGGTACAAAAGTTAATGCTGCTAGTGAAAGTTACTACTGCTAGTACAAAGACTGCTTGAAGTTAATGCTGCTAAAGAGTTACTACTGCTCAAGAAAATATTCTAAGTAGTTAGTACTGCTAGTGTTTGTAAGTACTGCTTACTTGATATGCATTAGTTATTTATAGAAAAGATTTTATATACTTAGGAAAGTATTGTAAGCTGAGTAGGACTCCTTGGTGTATAAAAAGAGGTCCCAGGGCATAGAGATTGATATACCAAATACGTACCAAAACCAAAAATCAATCTTTTTCTTAGCTTCAAGGTCTTTGTAACCCTAATACTTTGAGAGTATTCGTATTATTATCATTAATAATATTGGAGCTTATTTGTAGAATTGTATGTTCATGGAATTACTATTTCATTGATAATTTTTCTTAATATTAAAGATTAGATTCCGCATAATCTTTAATACATTCAAACAAAGCTTTTACTATAGTTGTGTTAGATTTATCTAATATAACTAAGCCTTATACAAGCTTAAGGAATTCGATCCATTGAAGTGGGATCAACATGAAAAGTGGGCTTCACTTCAGTGGGCTACGCTTCAGTGAGTTTGGGCTTCAGGAGGCTAAAGGTTTATTCAGTTTAATAAACCTGAAACGAAGCAAATGTTAACGTGTATAATACACAAAGCTGAACTGAACCTGGTCACAAACAGAACTGAACCCCTTCAGTTTTTTAACCTCTCACTGAAGGCAGATCTGAACCCTCTAGTGAACTCCTCGCTGAACTGAACCCTATTCAGTTTGAACTATCAAAACTGAACCGAAGGTCAAAACTCAAAGCTTAACTAAACCCTTCTTCAGTTTTGAACCTTCAGTTGGTTTGGGCCTTTTGGGCTTAAAGACACATGAAGTTTCATACAATTTGTTAACACTAAAATTAAAGCTAAAATGTTCGCGTGTATATGCATGGAGGATCACGAGCCAACATGTTGAACCATAACTCAGCAATCTCTCAAAGCTGAAGCAGAACTTTCATTTTTGAACTCGGTCGCTAAAGCCAAACTGAACCCCCTTCAGTTTTCATCCTTCAAGCGAATTATATTCTTGGACGCTGAACCAGTCACGAGTCTGGTCACCAAACTGAACTGAATCTCCAAGAATAGCTGAAGAACCTCAGCTTCTTTTACAACAAGGTATACATTTCTATTTGTATTTATTTTTGTTGTAACTCAGAATAGCTAAGTGATTTAGCTAACAAGAAAAGGAAATGAACTAGTGACTTAACAGACCATTCAAGGTCATCTAAGAAACATAAGTCATCGGTTCAATATGAAGAAGAGGTTCATTGAGCAGCAAGGACATTAAATGTTATAATCTTTTGTATTAGCTTTATCTTTTGTATCTGTAATGTAACAAAAGTTAATAGAAATGGTTATCAATTATGTTGTTCAATTTGTATCAGTTGTGTAAGAAGAAGCCGTTATGCTCACTTACTACTAATTTTTACTTAGGCTACTTGTATATTCAAATAGGGGGAGATTGTTAGGGCCAGTTGCTGAGTCCTTCTGTCTCTTAGAAGATTTAAACATAAAATCATCTAAGTGTCATGCTAAAGTATATTCAGCTCTAGCTCGTCGGGTATTCAAACAACATCTTCAGTTCAGTTTAGGTTGCGAAACAGAAACTGATGAAGGCCTTACCAAGAGCTTCACTTTTACAAAAAAGTAAGAATTGAGAAGTGTAAACAAACGGAAAAAGTATCTTCACTTGAGTTTAGGTTGACGAACATAAACTGAAGTAAGCCTTAGCAAGAGTTTCACTTCTACAGCGAATCGAGCTTTATGCCATTTATTTTGTTGTAATTCAGAGTAAGAAGAAGCCATGTTGCTCACTTACTTCTGATCAAACTTAGGCTATTTTTCTATCCAAATAAGGGGAGATTGTTGGACCAATTTAGTGTCTAATTGTCCCTTGTACATGATTTGTATGAAAAATATTCAAAGTAGTTAATTAAGTCGCTAGAAATATTTATGTTCAGCTAGTCATCCTCAAGTAGTCCTCCAGAGTCTGAAGAAATAGACTTGGCACAAACTGAGGCGGTTCTCAGCGAGTGAAGAAAGGTCCAGTTCAGGATGATGGAGTTAGTAAGTGTCGACAAATAACTTACTAACTCCATAAAGACCATCACTACAACCTGAAGATTGGCAATGGTAGGAACTTCTTTAGAGCTAAAAGCAAAGGAAGACATAAAGTACAAGAGTGATTTACTTGCACTTTATGTAAGCAAAAGTTTGATCTTTCCCAAATGCATAAAGAAGAAAAGATGGACAAAAGTACAAGCAAATAGTTAAAATAAACTACTTGCTTTTGTACTATGATGTGAAGAGCACATGGGTGCAAAATAAAAAAGGCTGACACATCACATGGGACTTCAATGAAGCTTCCAAAAGAAGCTTTACACTTTCTTTCTTTATCTACCAGGTTTTATGTAGTGTATGGTATCCATTCCTAAATATTACACAAAGATACCTTAGGCCAAAAGGTATTAGTTGATAGGTTTGATCCTCTCCTAGAACTCACTAAGCGAAGATGCTTGTGGTTCATATTAGGAGAGTTTATTTGTCATTTAATCCCGGTTATTGTTCTGCCAACAACCGGGTATAATTCTTTGATTCGTATCAATAAAGAGTTAAACGTTGAAAAGTATAAATTATGTTATTAGTATCTTAATGGTCTCGTGTTCAATATATATCAGATATGTTGTACGATTTTAGGGACCAACAGTAAGTAGTGCGGAAAGGGATCGCCTTAGTTATAAGGTAGATTAGTTACTTACAAGTATGACATATATAGTGCTTAGACATGATTGGATTATATGATAATATTATATGAATCATAACTAAGTGATTGATTATGACTAAAAATGTTAAAAACTTGTTGGGAAAGTGTTTATGCAAATGCTTGATATATTTGTGATGTAAAATCTATGATAGCTTATGATATGTCTAAGTGTTATATGAATGTATGATAGCATGATTGCTTAAAATTTTATGACTTAAGTGAAATGCATATGATTGCATTGTAAGTGTGACATGATGAGAAAATGTGAATTAGGTCAAGCGAATGTATAGATGCATGATTATGCATAAGTTGCTTGAATGCGAATCTAAATGCAATGTAAATTGAAGCTTATAAGCTTAATTACTTACATGAATGGTTGAGGTGAAATGAATCATGTATTATAGAAATCATGATAAAGTATAATGTGATAGTATGATATCCTTAAGTGCGAGATGTAAATGAATAATGTATAAGGCATGATTATAAATTGCCGTAACTTAAAGTATTAGAAGTTGACATAAATTAATGGGATTTAGATTACGATGTATGACCAAAATATGGTCTAATTGTATTTTCATGTCTAATGTTGGATTTGGACATGTAATATTTGAGATGAGATGATTTGAAGTAATATGTGTAAACATTAACACTACAAAAAAGGGGCTTTTCGAGACGAACTTTTTTAGAACGGTAAAAAAGAGTGCCAAATACGCGTATTTGGCACTATTTTGATGGCCCCGTACCAAAAATATATATATTTAGGACGGATATTAGAAAACCATTCCAAATACGTATGCATTTGGGACGTAATGGTGCCAAGTGCATGTGTATTTGGAACTGTTTCAATCCTTGGTGCCAAATACTTATGTATTTGGGATAGTCGGGAGCTTAAGTGCCAAATACGTATATGTATCTAGAACAGTTTTAAGGGCTTATGCTAAATACTTGTGTATTTGGAATATTTTTCTATAAACTGTTTCGAATGCATATGTATTTGGAACATATTTTAGAACCTGACCCAAATTTACTCTCACACGTGTTGATAATATTTTCCTGTTTATTAAAATTACAATCTATTCCACTCACTTTAACACTCAATTTTCCTTCATTATTGACTTTTTAAGATCAAATTCATCTTAATACGACTTAACATATATCAATAACTTGTATCACAACTAGCTCGACATAATTCAGATCACTTAAAACGGGTTTCTTCCACTTTTTGACAAGTTACCATTATTGTTTCATAAATAAGGATTTTCCTTTTAAAACCGAGTTCAAAAAGTTCATAGTATACATGTAAAAACAAGAGGTCGTTCATGTACCGGCTACCCACATATGAAAAGTGTATGACTGAAATGCATGTTGCCAAATGTTACCGCACATAACTTGTATATATACCAATGTAACCTAGTCTTATCCATTTAACATAAACTGTCATACCAATATCAACACGACTCTTCCGTTTTTTAACAAGTAACTTGATACAATGCAACCTCGATCATCGTTTAACATTCTCATTGTATAACAATATCACCTCCGACTCGTTCGCTGTAAATCTCATGTATAATAATACATCTCGCTCACCTGATTAACATGACTTGTATAACAAGATCTACATGACTCATCCGTTTAACATAACTTGCATACCAATATCACCCCGAGTTATCCGTTTAAGATAACTTGTATATCAATATCACCTCGACTCATCTGTTTAACATAAATTATATAACAATATCACCTCGACTCATCCGTTTAGCTTAACTTGTATAACAATATCACCTTGACTCATCCGTTAACATATCTTGTATAACAATATCATATCAACTCACCAGTTAACATAACTTGTATACCAATATCACCTCGACTCATTCGTTTACCTCATGGCCTGAGCTTATTTAGCTCATGACCTAAGCCCATTTTGCCCGTTTTTGTTATGGCCCGAGCCTATTTAGCTCGTGATTTTTGAGGGTTTTTGTTAGCTATGACCACCGTGACTCAGTCAACTGACTCATCTCGTGACCTCAGCCGACTCAACCCATGACCTTAATGAAGCTACTTGTAAATGGTTCGGTATGTGTCGAAAAAAAACTTAAACGAATCGCGATGGTACATATATACACAATAACAAAATTACGCAAAATAACTAGTTTTTGTAAAATTTAGATGAAAATTTTCCAAAAATGAAAATAAAACCCCCCACTCTCCCTTTTCGCCTTTAATTTCACCTAAACTCAAAATTTTACTCCTTCCTCCCTATTTCACCCGCCTGTTCCTTTCTTAGGCCCAGGTTTAGCCCATAAAAATGTCATATCCCTATTAATAGTCACACTATGCATGGGAAGAGGAATGTTTTTATAGAGCAGCCGCAATATGTAGGAACACACACAACTCGCAACCGTCGTTTTAGATCTTCATCTTTATAAGTCAGTTGTGTTAACTTTTATCATTCTATTTTTCTATCTTTAAATAACTTTAAATTATATCTATATCTTTTGTTGGTTTGTAGTTATTCTAAATAGTACTAAAAATACTCATTTGCAGCTTTTGTTGTTTAGTTTCTCGGTAATGCAAAACTCACAGCAATAACATTATTTGTTTAATCTACCTTTTATTTTTGAAACAATTTATTAGTTTTATATTCTCTAGTTAATATAAAATTAGGAAAATTGCTTAGTTATAAAAGTGTTTTGTTTCCATCAAACTGACATCATCTCATATTTAGTATTTTATATTTATATCATTTTTTCGATTAAATGGTGATAAGAATTATTAAAGCAAAAATTTGTTGTTCCTTTTATTCGTTGGCAACCATTAGACATTTTAAGGAGTTTAAGCAAAAAGTTTGAGTTATTCTTATTCTAGAGTTTATTTTAGAGAGATTTGAGATAAGAGGAGATTATCTACTTATTATAAGTTGCATTTATCGTGGTAATTTCTTTCCTTTATTTATTTGTATTATTATTATTATTATCATGATTAGTTTGTTTATACTTTAATTTTTCTATGTTTTGTCTGCTGTTATTGTTTGCTTTTACAGGTTTCGAAAGCTCTTACATTTTAAACATTCAGGTTATTGACATTGTATTTGCAACCATTCACATAATAAATGAGTTTGAAATTGAATTTTTGTCCAACATTACTATAAAGAGAAGACAAAGTAGTTATAAAAGTTGATTGCTTGCTTTTGAGTAAGAATCTAACAATGTTCATTATAATATGCTAACCTGTAATTCTTGTGGTTGCACTCTTCAGTGTCGCTGATTGTTGTAGTGTCTGAACAAATAATCATATTCTCATATACGTTCGAAGGCAAATATAGTTTTTCTATATCTAACTTTTTTCTTGTTTCATACATATTTCTAATGTTGGAATATTATATTATGGAGGGTTTACGATAAAGACGTGTTCCGATGAGTTTTATTTGTTTTCGTTAGTAATATATCATCGTAGTTGTTTATATTGAGTTCTAGTTATTACTTTCTGATTCTAAAGACCATGGTTTGCAAGGATGTTGGACGTATTTGAAGAATACTAGTAATCTTAAGATCAAGCAAGAACAAGAGTGAGATGTGGGTTGGATGTTAGAGAGAAACTTGGA
>BQNB010027561.1:0-57514 GCA_026074375.1 Tanacetum coccineum
TATATTCTAATGGTGTGCAATTGGTTACCGGTATGACTAGGTACACCAACGGGGAGTCCAACCCAAATAGATCTATTCACACTATTCGGGCTTACTCCGTAAAGTAATTAACGGTTCATGATATTGGGGACTTAAAGGCAAATAGTTACTTAGGCAATAATAAATCAGGATAGCATACAGAAATAATTGCATTCATGTTTATAGCATGTATCTCCCTCGCGGGTTTATAAAAAGATTGAAATGCGAGGCTATGAACTCACCTGATAGGTAGTTGTAATAAATATTCCAAAATGAAAGCTGTCGACTTTATCACAATCTTAACAGGGAAGGTTAATATAGCAAAATGATAGTAAACAGCCACGTCACACAACCTGAGTAAATATGTCAAGTCTTAGGAAGATTGTACTCTAGAACTTTGGTTCTAAGAGTTTAATATTGTTATGAGTTTGATTGGAAAGTTTGGAATTATTGTATCACCGTTCAGGCCATCATAAGTCAGAGGTCATTCAGTAAACGTTTGAGGAGCTAGGGAACTTTAATTCGTAAACCCAACAACTCAGTCAGAACGTAATACCAAGATGAAACATCTTAATATGAAGCTCCCTAGTATTGTGATATGATAATCGGTTTTAAGCGTTTTGATCAATATCTGGAAATGATAAACACGACAAGCGTTAATTAAAGTTATGTCTTGTAATGTTTTGAATTTTTATACTTTTTCAAAATGTTACATTTTACATCTTTAAGAATGAAAAATGGCAAAATATACCCTTGGGGTTTGCACTTTACGAGTTTGGTCCTTCAAGTTTAAAAGATGTACAAAGTAAACCTTGCTCTTTGAAAAGTGACATAATAGACCTCTATAGTTATAACTTTAGAAATATGGCAAAAATAGTCCTTGTACTTATAAGTTTTCAAAAGTTACGGTATATACCCCTTGCATGGAAATGATTTACAAAACAAGTCCAAAATCCATAATAATGATATTTTTCAATATGAAAAGTAATTTACAGGTTATAGCTTATTAATATAAGCTAAAATATGAAGATTTAACATAATGAAAGTTTAAAATAACGATTCGTTAAGCTAGGAAGCAAAACGGGTCAAATTAGGGTTTTTAATAAAAAACGCTTAGGTTTTTATTTCAAATTCTTTCAAAAACCAATAAAGTTGTTCCATTAACATAATATATGATAGATTATAACAACATTTGAGCATTATAACTTTAAGATCAATGAAAAACATAAAATTGGGGTTTTAGGGTTCGGTTTGGATTAAAATGGCGAAACGCCTAGATTTTAGCAAGTGTTCATTCATGATCATAGAGATATAATATGAGAATAGGAGCAGAAATGATGAGCATGAACATGGGTTTGACCTTCAAGGATCAAAAATGGAGGATATGGGTCAATTCGGGTAGTTTTTCCACTCGTACGCCTTTGTCTTTGATCTTGGGGCTTCAAATCTTCAAAGCTTCACTTGATTGTTGTTCTTAGATGTTCTTAGGATCATATGGAGCAGAGAGTTTCTGCCATTGAAGGGTTATAGAGGAGGAAGTGTGGGATGAATTGAAATGGAGTGTGTTGGGTTCTATTTATAGTCGAACCACCCTTAGGACCAAGGGTTCCTTATGATCGGATCTAGGACATGTGTATAAGCTAGGGATGGATGTGGAGAGGCTAGAGGATGAGTTGTATAAGCTAGAAACTAGTTAGAAGTCTTTGGAGATTCCATGTGCTTGTCGCGGCTTAACAAAAGACAAAGGAGGACATTTATGAAGCTTGGTGACCAAAGGGATGAAGTGAGGTGCTTGTAAGCATCTAGGGAAGTGAGGTGCTTTTCATGGAGGTGCTTGTGCACATGGTTGGTTATAAAATGGGTTAGAATTGATGAAAAAGGTGTACGGGTCATGTTATGGTTCAGTTAGGGTTTATAAGAGTTTTTAAGCTTGTAATTCGTGTGTACTTGATTAAGAATGATAGATTATTGATCCTAGGACTTATATTAAGGATTATAATCAAAAGGCGATAGGTGGCTTGGGTTAAAATGGGTATAAAATGAGTTAATAAGTCGTGGGTTCCAATTAGGGCACGAAATGGTTTCTTTAGGGTTTTCAAGCTTCCAATTCATGTATATTGCTAATATGATGATAGATATATGTTTACAAGACTCCTATTAAGAGTTATTAGCAAGAATTCATAGGTGGTTTGGATTTAGAATAGGTGAAAATGAGTAAACGGGTCGAATGTTCCATTTAAGGCACGTTTAGGGTTTCTTGGTTTTAATTCGATAGCTAATCACCCCCGAACGGGTTGTCAAACCCAATAGATCTATTCATAACATTCGCGCTCGTAATTAACAGTTCATGATAATGGGCTCAGATTGGGTTATCGCTACTTAGGCAACATGTAATCATAATATGAAACTTAACCACTTGTGTCCAGTTGTAAAACATCGCATGTTTTTCACCCCAAAAACTTTGTAAAAAGCATGTAAACTTGGGGGGGGCTATGAATTCACTTGAGTTCTGATAATTCCATTATTATGAGATAAGCGTCACGTTAAAGATTGAATGCAACCTTAATTATATAGGTTTATAAGTTACCGAAAGTACTTAAATGGATAACATTGAATGTTATCCTATAGTTGTTACTTCGTAAACTTATTTTCGTTGTTTTCGGGGGGGGGATATCATTATTTCTTATAGAGTTCATGTCTGACGTTCGTGTGAGTTAGGACTTGTTAATTCGTATGAATCCATTCATTCTCGGCGAATCGCCTTACGATAGAGGCTCGCTTGTGGTTGTAGACAGTGGTTGTGTGTGATAGCACGCGGGGAAGACGCACTCGAATAAACCTCACCTACTTACCCCCCCCCTACCTTGGATCACCTCCAACTCTTTTTGTCATTCCACCCCACTCCCCTTCCTCCCTTTTGCCCATACACTCCTTCCACCCCCCCCTTCATCCCCTTTCCCCTTTGACCCCACCTCCCCCCCCCCCCCCGTTCCCACCCCCCCCCCACTTCCCGACCATTTGTTGTTGTTAGAGAGAATCTTATTTTACTAGGGAGTTTCATAATGAGGCCTCTTCGGATGGCGTTTCGACGAGTTGTTGGATTTACGATTTAAAGTGTTAAACTCCTCGAACGTCATGTCATGACCTCTTTAATTATGATAGCCCGAACGATAGCTACGATGTTAAACTATAGGATTACATCAATGTTTATCAATTTAAGTACTCGTGTAATTATACGCCATATATGATAATTTAGGTTGCATTCGATCTTTTATGTGACGCTTTATCTGCGATAATTGGAATTATCAGAACTCAAGGTGAGTTCATAGCCCCACGTTTTACATGCTTTTGTTTTACAAAGTTTTTGGGGTGAAAAACATGCGATGTTTTACAACTGGACACAAGTGGTTAAGTTTCATATTATGATTACATGTTGCCTAAGTAGCGATAACCCAATCTGAGCCCATTTTTTATGGAACTGTTAATTACGAGCGAGAATGTTTATGAATAGATCTATTGGGTTGACAACCCCGTTCGGGGTGTATAGCTTATCACTAGTGAAAGATCGTTATACCATTGTCGAATATAGGATGTTGCGGGTTAGAACATCACCACGGGCAAACGGCCATTAATTTGGCATCCATACATGTCAAGCATCAGTGTCATGAGCTTAGAGCAACGTAATTACATTTATATGATATCTGCATGTGCATTATCTTACACTTGGGAGATCTTGTGGTCCTAAAATTTATGATTTATCAAACCTATGAATTCACCAACATTATTGTTGACGTTTTAAAGCAATGTTTTTCAGGGGATCAATAAGCACGAGGTGCGATGGAGTACCTTGTGGTTTTGATTTGGATGTATCATTAAAAGTAATGTAATAAAGCAAAAAATTTCCCCGTACAATTGTGATCATAATAAAATAGGTTGATTTTGCATTTGATGAAAATTATGGGTTTTTATAACTAACAGTACTACCCACTTGGCATACTTTTAGTCTTCAACTCTGAGCAGTCTTAACTTCTACTGACAGTACTAACTCAATACTAACAGTACTAAATTATACTAACAATAGTAATTAGCAGTGGTAACTTTATACTACCAGTACTAACTACTTAGCATAATTTCTATTATGTACCTGAGCAATAGTAATAATCCTTGAAGTCTTTTAAGTCCCAACAGTATTAAGTTAGCCTAGCAGCACTAACTTTCGCTCAACAGCATTAACTTTTAGTTACCAGCATTAACTCTAATTCCATCCCAAACAAGCTTTTCCATTTCATTCCAAGACTTTAAAGATTGAGCATTCCAATACTAGAAATCAAATATTGAAATCTACTTACATCAAAAGCTTTTGTAAACAAATCTGCAACATTCTTGTTAGTATGAATTTTGATCATTTAAATCAACTTCTTTTCATTTCAATCTCTAATAAAATGATGTCTGATCTCTATATGCTTTATTTTTAGTGAAAAACTAGATTTTTAACTATGCATATAGTACTCTCATTATCAATAAAGATCTTGGTTTGCATAAAGTTGTACCCATAATCAAGTAGTTGATTCTGGATCCAAATCACTTGTCCACAACAACTTGAAGCAGCCACATATTCAGCTTCTGTTGTGAAATTTGCAACCACAGTCTGTTTCTTGCATTGCCATGAAATCAATCTACATCCTAGTAATTGACAACCTCCTGTTGTAGACTTCCTATCCAAGCTTGCTCCAGCATAATCACTATTAGTGTATGCTACCAAATCAAAAGGAGAATCATTTGGATACCAAAGGCCCAATTTAGGTTGACCTTTTAAGTACCTAAAAATCCTTTTCACAGCATAAAGATGTGACACTTTAGGATTGACTTGGTATCTAGCACAGGCACACACTGCAAACATAATATCAGGTCTTGAAGATGTAAGATACATCAATGAACCAATCATTGACCTATACATATGAACATCCACTTCTTCACCATCTTCATCCTTGAGCAGAGGATTTTGAGTTTCTATTGGTGTGCTTACAGTCTTGACTTCTGTAAACCCAAACTTCTTTAATATTTCACCAACATATTTATCTTGACTAATAAATATGCCATCCTTCTTCTGCTGTACTTGTAATCCCAAGAAGAATGTAAGTTCTCCTATAGAACTCATCTAAAATTTCTCATGCATCAACTTTTCAAATGCATTGCATAGCTCCTTCTTTATTGAACCAAAGATGATATCATCCACATAAACTTAGACCAGCAAAATATCACCTTTGTGCCTTTTGATGAATAAGGTCTTGTCAATTTTTCCTCTTTGAAACTCATTGTCTAATAGATATGTTGACAAGGTTTCATACCAAGCTCTAGGAGCTTGATGTAGTCCATACAGTGCTTTTTCAACTTTGTATACTTTATCAGGAAAGTTTGGATCTTCAAATCCTGGTGGTTGACATACATACACCTTTTCTTCAATCTTCCCATAGAGAAAAGCACTTTTTACATCCATTTGATACACCACAAAATCTTTAAATGAAGCAAAAGCTAAAAATAGCCTAATTGCTTCAATTCTTGCAACAGGGGCAAAGACTTCATCATAGTCAATCCCTTCTTCTTGTGTGTACCCTTGAGCAACTAATCTTGCTTTATTTCTTATCACAATTCCCCTATCATCCTTTTTATTTTTGAAAACCCATTTAGTGCCTATAGCCCTTTTTCCATTTGGTAAATCCACTAAAGTCTAAACTTCTTGTAACTTGAATTGTAGAAGCTCTTTTTGCATAGCCTCTATCCAGCTTGGATCCTTCAATGCATGAATTGCCTTTTTGGGTTCTTCCTGTGATAAAAAGCAAGCAAACAAGCAGTTTTGAAGGTCTTTATGGTTTGTTCTTTGTTGAATAGAACAAACAAACCCATGTTCCTCCAAATTCTTTGACATCTTTCTTGTTTGAGTAGCTGAATACAAATCTCCAATCACTTGATCAAGAAGATGATCTTTATGAATTCTTGTAGTTGGAATAGGACTGACTTGGATTGTTGTTTCTACATTGTTCATGTCAGCCTCTGCACCAACATCTTCATCATCTTCAAATATGCTATAATCTTCCAATTCAGGCATATCTGGATCAACTGGAAGTTCAATGCTTGTTTTTCCACCAACAGCATTAACTTCATTTGTACTAGCAGCATTAACATTGTTAGTGCTGTTAACATTATCTTCCTTCTCTTGATCATTACTTTCACTTTCTTTTCTTGAATCTTCATCAACCTTCTTTCCATCATTACTTGAAGGTTTGAATCCATCATCTTGAGAACTCTTTGGACCTTGGGAAAATGGTGGATCAGCAGTCCATAATGGTAGCAAAATGTAATTTTTGACATGTTCTTTCTCCTTTCTAGCTTGACCTGCATTATCACTTGCTTTTGTACCTGCAAAACTATTAGACTGTGTACCTGCAACATTTGGCTCATAATTCATTGTTCTTGTTAGTGCATCAATATCAAATAGCCAATCTGGTCCAATACCCATTAGGTGTACTCTCACTAAACCTAATATGCAAGTTTTCTTCCACTATCCTTGTTCTACTATTGACTAAAGGCTTTACTATTCAAAGAGTATCCAACAAGGAAACCTTCATCAGCCTTACCATCAAATTTGCCTAAGTGATCTATGGTATTGAGAATGGTAACAAGACATCCAAATGGTCTCATAAAACTTAAAGTTGGTGTTCTACCATGAAAAAGTTTATATGGGGTCTTGTTATGAGGCTTAACTACTAACACTCTATTTTGCACATAACAAGCAGTATTAACTGCTTCTGCCCAAAAAGTAGTTGGCAACTTAGAATCAGCTAGCATAGTCCTGGCAGCCTTAATTAGTGTCTTATTCCTCCTCTCAACAACTCCATTTTGTTAAGGAGTTCTAGCTACACTAAATTGTCTCATAATACCCTTCTTTTCACAAAACTGATTCATTTCTCTATTCTTAAATTTAGTTCCATTATCACACCTAATCACCTTTACCTTGTGATCTACTAGATTTTCTATCCTAGCTATAAAGGACTTAAGAATGCCACTAGTCTCATCCTTAGTAGCTATAAAGAAAACCCATGTAAACCTACTGAAATCATCTGTGACAACTAGGCAATACATTTTCTTCATAAGGCTTTTTACAAATGTTGGACCAAACAAGTCCATATGCAACAAATGTAAAGGAAGACTGATTGAGTTCTCTGTTTTGGACTTACAAGAGGCTCTGTGCTGCTTTCCCTTTTGACAAGCAACATAGGTTTGATCATTTTCAAAAAGTTTGGAAGGTAAACCTCTTACAAGATTTCCCTTAACCAATTTATTCATAGTCTTAAAATTTAAGTGACCTAGCCTTCTATGCCAAAGTTTAGATTCATCAGATGTGGCTTTTTCAAAAAGGCAAGTTAAACCTCCTTTAGGAATTATGTTCTTTAAATCAACACTATACATATTGTTCTTTCTAGGAACTCTAAGTAAAACTTGACTTTCATCAATTAACTTAAAGTTTGGAGATAAAACAATACATTCAGTGTCATTAAAAAGAACACTATTCTTTTTGTCACACATTTGTGAGACACTAAAGAGATTAAACTTTAACTCTCTTACAAAATACACATTTTCAAAATCTAGATTACCATTTTTAATGGTACCTTTTCCAGTGATTTTCCTTCCTTTGGGGTTCCCTCCAAAAGCAACATATCCTCCATCTATCTCTTCATAGCCTGTAAGATAGGACATGTTTCCTTTCATGTGTCTTGAGCATCCACTATCAATCACTCCTTGATCCTGTAAATCCATTTGTGGATTGCCCTACACATTATGTAAGAAAATTAGTTTCTTTTGGGGACCCAAGCCATCACTGACTTGGATCTTCCTTGTGCATCAACATAATCAAAATTTTTAAGGGTGATTGATGCACTGTTGTGTTTAGAAAAATGGTCTATAAGTTTAATCTTTGGTTTCCAAATCCAACAAGCTGAGGCCTTAACAGTATTGACATGATTTCCCTTAACAACATTAACTACTGCTTTTGGCCTAGCAGTATTAACATTGTTACCCCTAACAGTATTAACCCTTTTATTAAAATTATTGTTTTTAAAAGTTGTATTCTTATTAGTGGGCCTCTTAACAGTTGAATGTGCTATTTTAGAAAGATTTAACATTGAACTAGCACCATTCACTGTTGTTTTTGTGTGAGCAGTATTAACTTGTCTAGCAGTATCAATTGATACTAGGCCAGACTTCATTAGTACTGCTCTTGGAACCATGTTCCTTTTAGGACAGGGTTGAGTTTGTTTATCAAAATTCTCATGATTCACCCTATTAGCATTGTTCCAAATAGATTTTGTATTTTGAAACTGTTTTTGATTCACCCTTTTACAATCTACCTGTAAGTGATCAAAACTTCCACATACATAACAAGCTTTGTTAAACATCTCAAAATTACTTCCTAATCTTTGAGACATCATATTATTCCAGTTTCTTTGATTGCCTCTAGGAGCATGAGTGTTTTGCCTATTTTGCTCAACATGATTAACAGTTTTCCTAGCAGTCTTTTCTTGCTGTTTAGGTTTGACAAACTTTATCTTAGCAAAACTAGACTTAACTGTTTTCTTTTCAATCTTAGCCTGATGCACATCTTCTTCCTCACTATCAGACACCCAATCCTCAATAATTGGAGCACCATTATTCTTCCTAACTGCTTTAGGCTTTGCTTCACTAGTCTTAGCTTCACTGTTCTCAACTACAAGTTTAATGACTACAGGCTCACTTGTAAACTCTTCTAAACCAGTAAATGACAAGTCAGGTGTAGGAGGCATAAAATTTCCTGTATAGGGAGGTGGTACTGCATTATAGCCTAAACCTTTCTTGCAGTTGTCAACTATCTGACACTTAATGAGTTTGTCTAAACTTTCAGATGCAAATTCAAGTTTATCTATATTAAGAAAGGTCGGTATGGTATTACCATAACACTCCACCCGTATATAAACCCGAGACCGATCTTTATTAAACACAGGGCCCCCCCCAGCCGAATATGCTATGCGAGCACCGTGACTCTACCCCACAGTGCCCTGCACTCTACCCATCACACCTACGCGACCCACCACAAAGATAAACACACCTATACCCCAGTCCAAAAGCCCCCACCAAAAACTCGAACTTATCTAATAAATTACAAAACAACTGTATAACCACATCCTAGAACAAGTTTATGCAAACACCCCCCACCCTACAAAAAAGACCCGGGAAATCACAGCACCTTAGCATCTATAAATACTCAATGTGTTATAGAGATTAGGATTTCTTGCTGAGTATTGTATCCTAATATCAAGCTTAATGCCGGTGATCTTTACTGGAAACATCCAAATCGACTTTGCAAAAGCAAAGCTCAGAAACGTCGTATCGACACTCGTGACCCACCCCGCAAACCCACCCAATAACCTCACCCCCGCACCCCCCCACCGACACACGCGACACAACCCAAACCGACACAAAACCGAAACCGAATGGTTTCTAAAAATCAAAAACCAAAATTTTTCAGTTCGGTTTCGGTTTTATACAAAAACCGAACCACGCTCACCCCTACTTCTAAACCAGTAAATGACAAGTCAGGTGTAGGAGGCATAAAATTTCCTGTATAGAGAGGTGGTATTGTATTATAGCCTAAACCTTTCTTACAGTTATCAACTATCTGACACTTAATAAGTTTATCTAAACATTTATATGCAAATTCAAGTTTATCTATATTAAGTTGAATTCCATCTTTTTCTTTTCAAGCCTTTTCAAGTTTCTTTCTAAGTTCTGTAATGGCTATTTCTCTTAAATGAATCTCAAGTTTTAATTCCTTAATGTCTTGTTCATAAATAGACTCATTTTTATTATAAACTACAAGTTTTTCTTCTACAGACTATAAACCTGTCTTATAAGCTAAAGCCATTAACTGAGATTTCTTCAAATCTTTTAACAGTTGTTCATTATGGGATTTAAGCACTTCAACAGTTTCAAGACAAGATTTTGAACAAGTAGAGTCATTAGATACCTCAGAATCAGAACTTGAAGTTATGTAAGCCATGAGTGCATAGTTAGTAGGCCCTTCCTCTGCCTGATCACTCCAGGTATAACCAAGACCATCACATGAGATCAAAGCATTGGAAGTAGTTGTCTCCACTGGTACACTTCTTCTTGAGCTTTCCCTATGCCTGTTGTCTTGGTTTCTTGGAGCTCTGCACTCCCTGGAAAAATGTCCCCTCTTATGGCAGTTGTAGCACTCCACCTAATGGTCTCATTACCATTAACAGTTACCTTCCTTCTAGTGTTCTTCAAGAACCTTTTTGCCATCATAGTCAACATGGCCATCTGCCATCTCAAATCCATCTCTTCTAAATTATCTGGATGGAGTTGTTGTAAGTCCTCATTTACAAGTTGAGGACTACTTGGTTGACTAGCAAAGAATGAACAGATCACAACATTACTCAAGTTATCAACATTTGTTGATTTAGCAGCATTAGTTTGAGTGCTGGCAGTAGGAACTCTATGAGTAGTATTAACTGCTTCATTAGTGCTGCTTGAGTTGTTAGAGGACACAAAAGCCATGTTTTGTATGTTTGTACTTGAGCCTGATGCCCCTTTAACTTCAGGTTCATACACTTTGAGATTGTTGTAGAGATCATCCATGCTCATTATCTTTAATTCAAGCTTATTCCTCCACACAACAACATGTGTGATCCATTCTGGTGACAAACTTCTTAACAACTTTTGGTTCACATCATCTTGTGAAAGGTTTTCACCTAAAATTTCCAGCTGACTCACAAGCTTTTGAAGCCTATCAAAGGTTTGATCAAGAGTCTCTAAGCTAGGAGCAGAGAAGTTTTCATACTGCTGCTTTAAGAGATTTCTTTGAGTTTTCTTTGTAGCAACATTACCCCCAAATCTCTTTTCAATAGCTTCCAGCAGCGACTTTGCATCCTTGACTGAGTTAAACTTTAACTGATGTTCATTAGGAATGCCTATCATCAAAGTGCTTTTGGCTTTCATCTCTAACCTTCTCTGAGCCTTTTCTTCAACAGTTGTAGGAGGCAAGATAGTCTCAACACCTTTAACAAGTTTTGTTTTTGGGGCTAAGTTACCATTCTCTATGACCTCCCATAGAGAATAGTCAATCATCTAGATGTACTATTCTATTCTCATCCTTCAGATCTCAAACTCACCAGGTTTGAGCATGAGAACTTTGGTGCAGCCACCATATGTGCAGATTTTGAATCCATAGCAAAGAGATCTTGTGTATTCAAAAAGGTTCTTCTTATTCAAAGCTTCTTAACAAGCTCTGATACCACTTGTTGATCCCACTTCAATAGATCTTTAATTCCTTGTGCTTGTTAAGGTTTAGTTATGCTAGATAAATCCAACACAATTATAGTAGAAACTTTGTTGAATATATTAAAGATTATGCGAAATCTAATCTTTAATCAATAAGAAGAATATGCAATAGAACTGTAATTCTAATGAACACAGAGATTAACAAACAAAGCTTCAATATATTAATACGAATACTCTCAATAGTATTAGGGTTACAAACCTTGAAGCTATGAAAAATCTAAAGAAGATTATGATTCTGATGTGAATTCTGTCGAATGTATATATAACTCTATGCCCTAGGACCTCCTTTTATACACCAAGGAGTCCTTAATGGCTTACAATATTTTCCTAAGTAATCATAATCTTTTCCTTAAACAACTCATACATATCTCATAAGCAGTACTAACTAAGTCAAACAGTACTAACTTATAACTAGCAGCATTAACTTTTACACTAGCAGCATTAACACTTAGAATATCTTCCTTGAATTTCACCAGTAGTATTAATTCCTCTAAGCAGCATTAACTTTAAACTAAGCAGCATTAACTTCTAACATCTTAAGCAGACTTTTAATCCCAACATATTCTATTCATGACGGCGTCACGATTAACACGCGACGCCGTCACAGCGATTTTCCCATAAATACAAATCCGTTTTTAGGGTTTTAAGTGTGTAACTTTAGAGTAAAAGAAGGGGACGAACCCTAGTTTGTTTAGCAGTTGTTAGGGACGATTTTAGGGCCTCAAAACCCTATTGTACTCTCTTTAATTCATGTTTTAATCAAGTAAGACTATCTTAATCATTCAATATGTCTTGTTGTGTGATTCTTATCTGTTCTTGCTTTATCTTTAACATGCTTGGCTAAACCTTCTATTATGTTTATTTATGATTGTATGAAACCTAGGATGTAGATCTTAGTGGTGTTGCTTCTTGTGATGAATATGCATGTTAGGTCTTAGAAAACCAGCTTTTGTCTGTATCGTTGTTGATATGTCTAGGAAAACATGATTGTGTAGAAAGGATACCATCGGGTAACAGTCTTCATACTACCTTGCCCCTTATATGGTTGATCTACTCTTAATATATTTCAATTGCATTTAATATACTCTTAGGGGCCTTGTAATAGTCTTCATACTACCTTACTTGTGCGTTGCCTTAACGGAATATTAAATAGACGGTGGGTTCGTGTAATCCGTTCATGACTTAGGAAATAATTACATAGATCATCACAAGTGTGACAAAGCAACAACACTAGGAGAAGCAATCTAGGGAGTAATACATGATTAAATAAACACAATCTTTTATTATATTGTTATCACCAGTAGCGTAGTTTATATTTAGTTTAATAGCTAAAACCAACCAATCTCTCAAACATATGATTTACTGCTTTCATAAAACATAAAAACGCAAAAAGAATCTTCTCTCAACCCTTAGAATTCTGTTAGACCGTGATCAAGCCTTCCCAACCTATTCCCCTAGAGAACGATAACAACCCCCGAGTCTTGCCTATACTACACTACAACGGTTAGGTATTGTGACAATCCGTCTTTTAATGTCCATATATAATTCATATTTCGTTCTCATTTTCCTTGTAAAGTGAGCTTTTGTGTTTTACGGTTCGCGATTCGCGATTTCTCGTTCTTGTTAATCTTAAGCCGATTTAGGCAGTTTATCCGTTTAAGTGTAACCGTCTTTATTTTTATCTTTAAAAATTCCCCGTATTTAAGGTCACTACTTAATCTGAATTTATAAATAATCTCTAAATTTTAAATAATTCAATTTTATTATCTTAATCGATTTTTATTAAAATCGTCGATTTTAGAAACCCTCGCGAATCCTACAATTTAATTTATCCGTTTTATAATCGAGAAATCAACGACTCCGTATTCGGGCCTCGAGTGCCTAATTATTTTTATTTTTATATTTTTCATCTTTTCTTGTGTTTTAAATTGCACCCGAGACGAAAATCACGATTTAGGAAAAAGTATCAGACTAGGAAAGGTTATTAGGCCCGAGGTTAATAGGTATTATTAGTTAGGCAAAAATGGGCCAAAGCCCACTCTCTCCCCCTCCCTTTTTGCGTCAACCGACCCAACCAACACACACACCCTTTTATTTTTCTTATATAAGCCTATCAAACACCCATATATACTTATAACGTTCCAAAAAAAACACACACACACACACAGGCAAAAACCATCCGACTCCCCCCTCTTTCTCTCCTCTGTCGACGGCAACAACACCAAAACCACCACCATCTCCCTTAAAACTGTATAAAATCCCTTCCTTATTACTCCAAAACAATTATAAACCTAACCCTAATCCTCTCCCAACTATAGAATCAACCATGCATGTGTTTGAGAAGTTTTGATTTTTGAAGATCTTGAGGTTTTAGGGTTTTTAATTGATTGAAGGCTACAAGAAATCAAAAGGGATAGATTAGAAGTGATTTTAAGCAAGATTGGGTGAAGTAAAAAATTTATTTAGGGTGTGGCTTCCCCTTATGTATTTTTGGCAGCCAACAACACCATATAGGTGTTGTGTTTAATCATTCTCTTCTTCTATTTTGCGTGGTAAGTATTTTTCCTAAACCCTCTTGTGCTTTGTTTTGATTTTGTTAAGTGCATGTTCTTGAGTTTTAATTTTTATGAACATGCAAGTACTTTTTATGATTGATCTTAGTTAGTAAGTGTAAGTGAAGTGTAATCGATTGGAGGTATGTTACATTGATGTATTTTGGCCTTGTGATGGACCAATTGATGATTTGGAGGTGTTTGGATTGTGATTAGTGGTAGATTTAGGGACTGTTTCCAGGTCAGTAGGAAAACGTGGGGTTTTCTCAATTTTTTTGGCTTAAGTTCTGTGATTAAAAGACATGGTTGGATAGATATAGGTCTTAGGTTCATGTGACGGATTGGACGGTTTTGTATCGATTCCGGATGAGAGAGATATGGCTTTTTTACAGAAGAAGGTCAAATCTGGAGCTGCTGTTGGGAAACGTGTTTTGCTCTAGGTTCTTGTACAATAAACTTAGGTTTTAAAACTTGGTTTGAAACTAGACATCAGAAGCTTTCATCTCTCTTTGGATTCAACTTTATAGCTATTATAGAATAGGATTTATGGCCGAAACCGTAAACGATAAAAATTCAGTCAACTTTCTAATTTGAGTTATGATTAGTAAAAACTTATTTCCTGTGGATTGGTAAACGGTATGATTGATTGGCCTAACGTTATGGAAACTACACTCACGTATCTTTCCAAGGGTGAAAACCCCATCCTTTTATCTTTTATAGGTTAAGAGATACAATGGTGTGAATATGACTAAAATTCTCCAACATGGTTTTTATGTCTTTTCTTAAGAAATAAAAGTTTGAATGCATAGTAATGAGTTAAGAATCATTAAGAGAAACTTAGTAGACACTCAATTAGGTATAAGTGCAGGTTGTGTATCCAATTGGAGATAAAAATACCTTGGTTAAGTCTAGGGGCAATGTCGTTCATGTTTCGGATTTTTAACTAGTATTATATAACTATTTTTACTATAACGATTTCATTTATAATTCTAAGTCGCGACTTGCTTTATTGGTCTCGGCTAATCATTGGAGTCTTCTATCTCGTTGATTTCTCATTTGATCTTCTATCTACGGTGAGTTTATAGCCTCGCCTTTACTACTTTAACTGTTTTCTTAAAACCCGCGAGGGAAATACATGCTTGTTTTTATAAAATTGAACACAAATTGTTTTAAGTATGCTAGACCTGAATTGTATGCTTAATGCTTGAGTACCTATTGCTAAAGACCCTAATATTGTGAACCGTTAACTACCTGTGATGGGTAGACGTTATGGTAATAAATATGCCTATGGGGTGACTCCCCGTCCGGGGTTTGAATCCTTTTGGAATACCCACTTGCAACGGATATATTATCTGAAATGTTATAGGTATATTGCAATAATACCTAATCTTTTGGGGGCAAACTACATTCTTATCTCGTCAAAGGGATCGGTTGTGGGTGTTCCGAAGGGAACAACAAACCATAGGGGATACTATTGCTCAAACTAGTTTTGAGAATGAATCTAAACTTTCAATGATACACTGCACGTCAAGAGGTAACACACATTGAAGCGATGAGAAAGTCTTAAACTTAATGAATTGAAAGAACTATAATACCAAATTACAAACCATAGTTTCTTTATTATAGAGAGACAAAGACCACTCAAGCTAATGAAGAAAGCAATTATGAAAAGGAGATTCAAGAAGCTTGAAAAGAAAAGAAGTTCAAGAACTCATATGCTGAAGAGATTATACAAGGTTAGCTTGACTGCTAGGGTAGAATCCTCTAGTGAAGAAGAAGATTTGGGTGAGGATGTATCCAAACAGGGGAAGAGGATTAATGCTATTAATGCAAATGAAGACATTACCCTAGTTAATGTTCAAGATGATGTTGATAATGAGAATTGTTGATTGAATTATATTAAATGGTGAAGAGTGTTTATTCAGGGCAAAATGAAAATGTTGGTTGAAGAGTAGTTGATGCTGCTCAAGAAAGTACTGGTGCAACAACAGTTAGGTAATAACAACTGACGAAATTACTTAGGCGTCAAGCACTAGAAGCATGTAAAAACTTCAAAACCCTAAGTGAAAGAGGATTGTTTTTCAAGAGCCAGGTAAATCTACAACAACAACATCAACAATCTCTTCACAACAATCATAGGACAAGGGTAAAGGAATAATGATAAAAGAACCTGTGAAGCCTATGAAGAAGAAAGATCTAATCAGGCTTGATGAAGAAGTTGCTTTAAAGTTACAAGCTGAATTTGATGAAGAAGAAAGACTTGCAAAAGAGAAAGCTGAAAAAGAAAAAGAAGCCAATATTGCTTTGATTAAAGAATGGGATGATATTCAAGCAAAGATTGATGTTGATTATCAATTGGTTGAAAGAATTCAAGCACAAGAACAAGAAGAGTTGTCTGATGCAGAAAAGGCTACATTATTTCAACAACTCTTAGAGAAAAGAAGAAAGCATTTTGCAGCTAAAAGAGCAGAAGAGCAAAGAAACAAACCACCAACACAAGCTCAACAAAGAAAAATCATGTGTACTTACCTAAAGAATATGGAAGGAAAAAAGCTCAAAGATTTGAAGAATAAATATTTTGAATCTATTCAGAAGATGTTTGATAGAGCTTTAAAGAGGGTGAATACATTTGTTGACTTCAAAACAGACTTGGTGGAAGGTAGTTCAAAGAGAGCAGGAGAAGAGTTAGAACAAGAGAATACTAAGAAGTAGAAGGTGGATGAGGATAAAGACACCGCAAAACTTCAAAGTCTAATGGAATTCATTCTAGATGAAGAAGAGGTTGCAATTGATGTTGTACCTTTACCTACTAAGCCTCCAAAGATTATTGACTGGAAGATCCACAAAGAAGGAAAGAAAAGTTATTATCAAATAGTGAAAGCTGATGGAAAGTCTCAGATGTACATGATCTTTAGTCAAATGCTTAAAAGTTTTGACAGGGAAGATTTGGAAGACTTGTACAAGTTGGTAAAAGCTAGATATGGATCCAACAAGACCAGTGGAAATAATGGATTATCTGTTATGGAATGATTTGAAAACAACGTTTGAACCACATGTAAAAGATGCAATATGGAGGAATCAACAAGGATACAAAGTGTTGGAATGGAAGTTGTATGACTCCTATAGAGTATATTCCTTGATGATGCAGTCTATCTAGATTTACATGCTGGTAGAAAAGAGATATCATCTTACACCACCTATAATTATAAATATGCTAAACAAGAAGCTTCAGGTTGATTATTTCAGTAAAATGGCATATCAGCTTCTTAAACTTCTCACAAAACATCTTAAGAATCAATGAAGTGTTTGGAAGCATCCTCCTAGTGATTATGGAGAATTTAAATGAAGAAACTTGATGATTTTGAAGAATAATATCAAAGTTGAATGGGGAGGATTGTGGGAATTAAAGCCTTCTTAATGCTGCACAGTATTACAGCTAGCTACATAGATCAAAATAATGCAGTCTCAGTTGTTTGATTATTACTGCTCAAGAACATCAAAGAGAAAAATGCTAAGTGTTTACTACTGCTAGTACACAGTTAGTAATGCTAGTGTAAAGTTACTACAAGCAATACATATTACGTGCTAGCTCATAGACTAAAAGAAAAACTGCTTTGTATTACTACACTAGTACAAAAGTTACTACTATTAGTACAAAGTTAATGCTGCTGAAGGGTTTAATTATGCAAGCGAAGAAGTTAGTAGTGCTGAGTTTAGTTAGTACTGCTTAAGTGATTATATGAGTTATTTGTGTAAAAGATATGTATAACTTATTTGTTTAAAAGATTTGATATTCTTAGGAAAGTATAGTAAGCCGTTTAGGACTCATTGGTGTATAAAAGGAGGTTTTAGGGCATAGAGATGGATGTACCACACCAAGATATACCAATACGAGTCATTCATAGAATTATCATAGCTTCAAAGTCTTTGTAAACCTAATACTTTGAGAATATTCGTATTATTAATAATATTGGAGCTTTTGTTTGTTGAATTATGTGTTCATATAATTACTGTTTCATTGATAGTTCTTCTTAATGTTAAAGATTAGATTCCACATAATCTTTAATACATTCAAACAAAGTTTCTACTATAGTTGTGTTAGATTTATCTAATATAACTAATCCTTATACAAGCTTAAGGAATTCGATCTATTGAAGTTAGACCAACAAGTAACTTGTTTAAATTGGTAAAATTCTAGGATTACACCCAAAAAGCCTTTATATGTTGTTTTATAAACTAACTACACTAGTTAGTTAAATCCCCGTATAGACCCTTTGTTTACTCTCATCTTAAGAGTAAGATAACCCTAGAAAAACCAATAGAGCCAATCCTTTAGGAATAACACCAACTTTTTGATTAAGTCTATTTATCAGTTGCTAGTTGCTTAAAGTGTAAAGTATGTATTTCCCGAGTCTTGTGTCAATTTTCTATCTTTGGTACGGTTGGGAAGAAATTTGCACATTGCAAATGGGAATGTATAAAGTAGTCAAAACTCATGTATTTTTACTACCAACACAATTATTGGTACGTCCGAAGAATGAAGAATTATCAATGGAATTATCCGGAATTATTATGATCGTGAAGATGGTGAAATTACAACGAGTTTCGTAGATAGTTTAAACAAAAAGAAAAAAAAATAGAAAAATCGCAACAAAAAAGAAGAGGAAAGTTTGAAGATAATCGTTTCGCAAAAAGCAAAGACCAAAGGAATTATAATAAAAGGATCGATTATCCCATGATACGTCTTTATAATAAAATTATGTAAGTATTATATAAAGTGGTAGATATTGCCACTTGCCTTTTAAAAGAATGTAAAGTATAAGATTATTGGGAAGTTGACCGTTACGGGAACGCCAACTCAGGTTGTTGTTTTTGGTCTATGATCAAGACGTGTGTAAATAGTTGTCTTAACCAGGTAATGGTCAAGAAAAAGTGTCTAGCAACTCATATCTTAGACTTAATCTATTTGCTTCGTAATTTTTATTTAACAACAATTTATTTCTCTTTCCTAATCATTAATTATGGGTTTTACGCGAATGAGGATGTGATCAAGATGCTTTCTAACCGTCGTTATGGCCATGTATCATAGACACGACTCCATTTTTGTTTATACTATTGGTAAAGTTTAGAATATCCTTACCCTATATCATTCTTCAACCTAACCCATGGGTTAAACACGAATGAGGATGTGAACGAACACACATGACTTATACCGTCAATAACGACCATGAATGAGTGCTTCAGCAGCTTAGTTGGTGTGTTACTTTGTGGGGAAAGAATGTAGAATGATCAACCCTGAGCTTAAAAAAAAAAACCCATTATTACCTTTTATAAACTTGTTATTCCTTAGCTCTAGTGGTGGAGATGTTATCCTTGCCAAGCCTATGATAAAATACTCGTCATGACCGAGCAATTAAGTGAATTAGTTACATGTTACCACATAGATTAGTTGAGTGATTTGAGTATAATTACCAACTTACCTATTTCGTTAGTTTTTATGGTTTGTACTTGTAATTGATCAAATAAATGCTTAAAGGAAAAATCCTTAAGGATACATTTTCATAAACTTCTAAAGGCTACTTGAGGACAAGTAGGATTCAAGTAGGGGGATATTTGATGACATCAAATAACATCACTTTATAGCATCATTTATCCTATGTAATTAACCCATTTTGTATAATTATTGCAAAGAATTGTTACCATCATTGTTTTATTTGAGAATTACAGTAATTATGGAATACTTAGTGAAATTTAACTAAAAGGCACGCATTCTGGAGCTTAAACGAAGAAATATTAAGATAATTGATTCTGACAACCAATATGCCGTATCCATCAAGGAAGATACGGCGTATATGTGCTTGTACTTCACTAAAGACCATGAAGGAAACAAGATCAATACGACGTATCTAGAGAATCCTATACGCCATATTCAAGTTATAGAATGTGGAGATTCTGGAAGATATCGAATGTGGTCCCTACTCCAAGAAACCCCCCAATACGCCGTATCGAAGACTTTTGATACGTCGTATCGACCTTTTTCTAGACCTTATAAATAGAAAACTCAAAATCGAGTTTTAAGTATGCTAAATATATTTTCAATACCTAAACCATAAAACTTAATTTTCAGAGGAGAAGAAGAGCAGAAGAGGTCTTGCAACATAATCAATTCCATAGGAAACAACTTGTAATCTCCTATACTCTTGTAATCGTTTAGTTTTTGGTATCATTCATTAACTTGGTTAGTTTACCTTGGCTAAATTATTACTCTTGTATTGATTATGACGTTTGAAGGCTAATACCTTCGAATATTAGCCATTATTATGAAGATCCGAATGTTTGGTTTGTTTATCTCGGTTGCTTAATTTATCGTTGATTGCTTGTTTATGTTTATCAGTTTATACTTGTTTACGTACTTTTGTATGCGACCTATCATTTAACTGGATCTAGTGATACAGACCAAGTAATCTAGATGCCGAGATAGCTCTCCATATAGTGATTTATACGTCTATACCAATAGGATCACAAATAACGACATATCTTTGCCTTAAGATTGTGAACTTAGTTGGACTAATAGGTAACCTTGGGATCAACGAGTACGTTCTCGATTAATTGGTAAAGACTTGGTTAGTAGACTACTAGTGTATGAATTGCCTTTAAGCAGTAAGTGGGTAAAATCTCAATGAGCTAGGGTTTAACAAGATCACCATTGCTTTAACGAGTGGTAGAACACGATTGTGTTTCTAGACCCTTTTCAACAGATTCTGGCGATTTTCGAATTTAGGTTCATACTCGTGTCATATCGGATACCATTAAGCCCACTCATTTATAATTCATTATTTGCATAAAGAAGCGTCCTAATTTATGTAAATAATCAATTGATAAACTTATGGTTCGGTGATTTACAATTTATTTATTTAAAAGAAGAGGCGTCCTAATCCTTTTAAATAAACAGATTATAAATCATCCTACTTAATAATTCCCGATGCAATACGCGTACCCACATAACTTTCAAGGTGATGGATGACATGACGATGCATGTGCTCTAATGAGTATGGGACGAGTGTTCCAAACTCGTCTTCGGAGACAGGGAGTAAAACTACCCAAAAATATCGACCTAGAGTTCAAGATAGGTAATGAGTACCCTGGTTAGAGTAAACCAGGTAAAAGTCTCGATGAACCAGTCAACATAGCAATTATCATATAAATCCTCCTATTACAAGTCCCGCCCATACAAGACTTGTAATACTTAGATTCATACATAATTCCATGTAAACAAAAATTATAACGGTCTTCGTGTAATACAATATAGTATAAAGCTATGAAGAAAAATAATGTCCTTAGAGACCATTGTTTAACTTACAATGCCTGAGAACGAAATGAAACCATTGTGCAACTCACAATGTCTAAGAAGTAAAATGAGACCATTGTATAACTCACAATGTCTGAGGTATAATTGAGACCATTGTGCAACTCACAATGTCTTAAGAAATGCTCTGGTATTTATATAAATAACTCTTATATAAATAAACGTGCGATATACGCAAAAGATGTAAGCATATATATTACATATATGTATGTCACGTAAGCACTTAATGCAGCACGTAATGTAAGCACATAAGCAAGTAGCGTGTATGCACTTTGAAAATGTTTGTTGTGATGCAATGTTTGTGAAAACGACTATAGTCTAGGGTAAAATATGCAACCTAGTTCTCTATAGCCAGTGCTCTGATACCAATCTGTAACACCCCCAAAAATGTGTCGCAGCGGAAATATGTCAGGGGGCGTTACTTCATAATACAATAGCACAAGATACAAGAGAACGACCTCTAAATGTGTCGTTTGTAAAACAATCTCGTTGATTTTCTGAAATCAAAATAATAGTTGTCCCATAATTGCATCACCATGAAAAACTTGAATGTAAAGACTCCAATGCACATCAAATAATCCAAGCATCTAATTCACCTGAGAAAAACATGCTTAAAAGTGTCAACATTAAAGTTGGTGAGTTCATAGTGTAAGCATGCTAATTCACCGGAAAGAAAAACATGCTTAAAAAAGTGTCAACATTAAAGTTGGTGAGATTCATAGATTTATTAAGTATAAATGCTGAAACCAAAGTTCTGTCAAGTGTGTATGACCATTTTAAAGATCCATAAATGTCCTTCAAATGTATGTATGATTTTTTAGAAATCAAATAGTTGTTAAAGTATGACATGACAGTTCAATCCACAAATAGTCACAAAAATGTATTATGATCGTTGTAAGAGTCGCAATTTGTTCAAAGCGAGTAGATATTTATATATATATATATATATATATATATATATATATATATATATATATATATATATATATATATATATATATATATATATCACCAAAATGTTTCAAGTATGTATTGCCACTTTATTCAAGACACAATAAAGATCCATGTGAGTATAAAACAATGATTACAATTACTCTAAGTACATGAAACTGCGACGTAGACTTGTATGTATGCCACTTTATTCAATGCACAGTAAGAGTGTACCCATCGTAGGTGTTCCCTCCAAGAACACTCGGGCAGTAATAAAAGAATATGTTCCCATCGTCGGCGTTCCCTCCAAGAACACCCGGGCATTAATGAAAATAATATGTACCCATCATAGGTGTCCCCTCCAAGGACACCCAGGCATTTCTGAAAATAACATGTGTATGTGATTGTTGGCCCCACAGGCGCCAATCCAATCGTAGCGAGAATCTTTCCTCAGAGGCACGGAAAGGGTCCAAGCCATAGGAAAGACAGCAACTTGAGTGCGGAGAAGAGGAAAGGGCGCTCGAAACAAAAAGAACGAAAAGCACACCATATAGGTCAGCGGCATCAGCAGTTGAAGAAGTTGACGGCCGGATTCAAGCAAAAAATGGGAGAAAGAAGACTAACGAAGATGCTTCTGGATTGGTCACCTGAAGAAAGTTGACATCGACGGCTTACTCTTTTGCTGAGCCAAAAAGAGAAAGAATGTCTATGAAGAGAGATTCCGACATGGTATAACGTTCGTTCCCAGTGATAGCTAGTCACCCGAACGGAGATTGTCAATCCCAAATAGATCTATCTTATAACATTCGCGCTTACCCTCCGAGTAATTAACAGTTCATGCAACTTAAGCTAATCCATAATCATAAAAGTATAGTATTTGTTTACGTTCAAAAATTAAACCAAGTATTGTATCTCCTCGCGAGATATATAAATGAGTATGTAAACCAAACAGGTAATCAACTATGTAAATGCATTTGTAAACAAGCATGTTCTCACCCCAAAAATATATGTAAAACATGTAAAACGTGGGGCTATAAACTCACCATATCCTTTAAAAGCAATCACATTGTTATAAGATAACTGAGAAAGTAAAAGAGTTTATAGACAAGCATGTATCCCCCTCGCGGGTTTATAAAACATTCAAAAGATTGAAAAGCGAGGCTATGAAACTCACCTTGATGATGAAGAACGATTGACATATAGGCATCTAATATGCACAACACGAACGGAAGACGAAGCGGCTCGATCAAGCAGTTGTAACTAATCTTAACGGCTAAGTCCCACTAGCCTACGATAATGTATTTAGGTTTCCCGATGAATGGTTGCATCAACGCGACACGTTGATAAAAGATTTAGATTTAAAGTTGTAATAGTTTGGTGGTTGGTTAAATTAAATTAATCAAAAGATAAACGCACAGTATGTAATATATTCTTTATATATTCCATATGAATAATAACCCTTGTTAGGATTATGAAAAAGACTCGGTCACCCCTGTGTATCATTAGTATAGCGTAGCTCGTGGTCAGAAAGAATCATTTGTATATATACCCCTTCCCACACATGGGAAGGGGTTGGTTGTTTTCATTTTCATGCTAAATATATCATTTGCACTTTCTCTCTCTAAAAAGATTTTTCTCTCTAAGTCTAATTAGCCAACCCATCATCCATTACTTGTGTTATGATCTCTTGTATACTACAATTGGTATCAGAGCACATGAGATGATTAGCTAGATTGTGTGTGCGTTTTCTTGTTAGCTTTAGAATCAAAAGTGTGGTTTTAGAAGGTTAGTGGTTTAATTCTTGACACTCTTTGATTCTCATGTTTGTGATTTAAAGTACGTGTTTTTTATAGTTGTTATATCCCTAAGGACAAGTTGTGCCAAAAAGAAACCAAGTGAAAACGTTCAAAAGTGATTTTTTAAGGAGGTTTTTTAGGTAAAAAGTTTTGGTATCTTCTTCGTCGTTGCTTTTGACCTTCTGTGACATTCGTGGTTGCGTTTTGGGTGAAGGAAGCATATTGCGTTTTGATCCTATCTTTTGACCTAGACGCAGCGTTTTTGGTCGTTTGCGTTTTGGTCTACATGTTGAGTTTGAAGACTTTTGTTGCGTTTTGACTAGGGGATACTCTGCCCAATTTTTAATTGGTTGCGTTTTGATCAAATCGCAACATTGCGTTTTGATAGAACCGTAGGAGTCTCCATTGCGTTTTGACTAGAGACTCTTCATTGCGTTTTGAGAAGTTTCATTGCGTTTTGATAACTCCTCATTGCGTTTTGATAATTCTTCATTGCGTTTTGACCCAAAACTTCACTGTTTTTTTGACAAAACCTCAATCAACAATTATAAGTTAACGTTTAACTCAACAAAACCAAACGTCAATCAAACAACATATCCACTAATCCTACAAATAATCATCCAATTTTAACATACAATCACTAATCATTTGATCGATCAACAGAATCATTTTTTTTTATTTTTCAACAATGTAATCATTATGGCTAATCTTTCAGAGGACATCCAATGTGCCGGTTCCGATACCCGACCACCGATGCTTGATAAAGCTGACTTTGTTTCATGGCAAATCAACGTATTAGATTATACTGTCGGGTTAGATAATGGTGATAAACTCTTAAAATCATTGATGAAGGACCATTTTCAGATGGGAACCACCACGCAGGAAATCATTGAAGAAGGAACAGAAGGTCCAATACAATCTAGGTCCTGAACACCTCGTGTTATTCGAACCTTCACAAAGAGGAGAAGGACAGGTATAAATGCATGACATACCGGCAACAAACATCATAACTTTCAAGGTCTACCAAAAGAAATCTATTCACTCATAAATCATTACATCGATCGTAAAGACATTGGGGACAATGTGAATATGCTCCTTGGAAGGATCGGGAACTACACAATGAGAAGACCATGAATCACACTGTATGATGACTTTGAACACTTTACCGCACAAACAAAAGGCGAAACCATTCACAGCTTTATGTTTGTTGCCAAGCTTATCAATTGACAGGCAGAACATCAGATG
Source organism: Tanacetum coccineum (assembly GCA_026074375.1). Lineage (NCBI taxonomy): Eukaryota > Viridiplantae > Streptophyta > Magnoliopsida > Asterales > Asteraceae > Tanacetum > Tanacetum coccineum. Next base: position 25,302 of record BQNB010027561.1, read on the forward strand.
ACATGTCAAAAATTCAGCTGAACGCAAAGTTGTGAACAACATGCTGCCGGAATTGGGAAGATAACTGTACAGCTGTGAAATTTAAACAAAGGATTGAAAGATTCAAACTTTGAACTCACTATCTGCTTCCCTGAAGCAACATGACGCACATGGCCAACGAGAACAAGATGATGTTGGAAGTCTCACACAACCGACAGTTGATCTTTGCCTTGATGTCCATGTTTCACATCAACCGATCATTCCCAGACATCAAACGAATCCACCCAACACATATCACAACCACATTCTGGTGACACCTCACAACTCTGATATGGAATATTCCTCCAACTGAAAACCTGAATCGAGAACCTAACCAACACACTTGCCTTACCACCCAGTCATACAAACTTCCTTCCTCAAAACAACAATCAACTCAGAACCTCTTCCAACCCAAGGAATCAAGCTACGGAACAATGACGGCAAGGGTGATTGTTTCAGACATGTACAGTTGACCGAACAGAAGATAGGGTAACATGAACGGAGCAGGTGCAGTTGGTTATGGGAGAGCACAGAACAGAGTGGGAATGTTAATCGCGGGTCAAGCTAAGCAGGTTAAGTGCTAACATACTGCAACGGTTGGTCACACTAGCGAGAAACTGCACTCAACCCAAGCGTCCACAGAACTCCGAAAACTCAAAGACAAGAATGTTGCTAATGCAATCTCAAAGAAGATGGGTAATCTTGGAGAAGAGCAGTCATTGTTCCTAAGCTAGGTGGACTGGAACCATTCTATAATGAAGAGGTGGATGGCAACCTGTTTCATGACTTATGCTCTCAATGTGGAATAATAGGTGTTTTCAAGCTGATGACTTGTGGTGCGTATGATTCTTATGTTGATAGATGACCTACGGCACGAAACCTTATTCATGCGGCAAATCTATCATACCGCAAGATCCCGTTTATGAGAAGCCAGTCCGTCTTATGATTCGGAATGTTCTTATCTGAGGTACAGCTCAGAACACTATCAAGATTGCCTGTTGTGATCATCATGAGAACACGAGATGCACGTACGATGGTACGACCAAACCAACGTTGTAGACTCACATGCTGATTATACGAGTGATAGTAATATGACTTCTTATGATCAGTATGTAAAAGGACCACGCAGTACGGTTGAACAGAAAAATGCATCTATGGTTCCAAATAATGCATATGTTATGATAGATAATGACTAGCATGATGCAGAAAGTCCGATCTGTCTCACATACACCTAGGAATCCAGTAGCTAATAACTTGGTTAAATGCTGAACTTCCACATATAAGGAACAAGTTGGAACTGTATGTAAAGACGGGCCAGGTATTGAATGACTGAACGTGAACAAAAGAGCAATGAGCAACTAGGATAGTTATATGTTACCGATAATATTTAAGGAAGTAAAATTTGAATAATGAATACTTCATTCTATTAAATTGCAACTTGCATCTTACCATCCAACATAACCAAGTTAATGGTCGATGAAGTTACATTCTTTGAAAAAGGATTTTTAATGCAGAAAGAAAACAAATTCCTTGAAGAATTTTTGGACTTAGGAGGGGGGGGAGGGGGCTTGGAAAAGTGATATAAAGGTCGAGGATAAACTATTCAAACAAGGCCAGTCTATTCAAACAGTTCATATGATGTGTAAACCTAGGTCTTTTTATGATGAAGTGAATAAGGTAGCCATTGGCTACAAGAATCCCTATGTCTACATTCGTGTAAGCAAGTTCAACCTACCCTGAATAAGTAGTCATGTAAATTGTTCACACCAAATCATGCACGCGCCGTAGTCTGACTGTGAGAGACCCTAGAACAATCTGAAATTTCCTAGGAAGAAAATGCAATGATGAAAATGGGAAAGCTAACAGCATTTGTGGATAATAAGGTCAAATTTCATTCACACCGCTCCAATTACCTCGAAGAGAATTTTCTTGCGACCTTTTCACCACAGAAACAACTGACCCCGAACAATTATTTTGGTCCTCAAGAAATGTTAAAATGAAAGCTAAGCTCTCAAAGAGCAGAACACCAACACATCAAAGCGTTTAACTGTGTATCCTCCAAATACACCTTCAACGCTTGTCCCCAGAGTGCTTCCAACCAAAAGTCAAGTGAAAATCAACATTTTTACACATAAAAATAAATTTAGAACAACTGTTATCGGAAATTGATAAAACATGAAAAAAGAGAATTACAACCACTGGATCAGACTGAAGGGGAAAGGTTTTGAACAAACCAAGACATTGTTACCTCACGGAGGTCATTCCATTTTTCAAAACACTTCAAGAAACATTTTGAGGGCATTCAAAAGGCTCTAACAAAAGAAGTTAAAGAAATGAGTGATGCCTTTGATGAGTTGGAAGCTGAACTAGACCAAAGTACTGTTGATAGGAAACATGATGCGATAGGAACGTAAAAACCTTCTTCTCGAACATGATAATATAATTGCTGATTGCTTGCTTAAAGAAGTGTTATATGTTGCCCATCAAATTCTGACTCAATGGAGTTAGATTTACTGAAATGCAAAAGGCTCATCATTTGTCAAAAACCACGTTGTCTGGAACTTGAAGTAGAGCTTCTAATTTTACGTGATGAATCTGTAAGGATAATTATAACGATCTTTTAAACCCGGTTTTCCATCTTGAGGGAAATCACCAAAACTTACATTAAAGTATCAAAACCTTAAAGATAGTTTTTTCAGAATAAAAACCAATCTTCATCCGTATCACGATACTCCTGATTTTAACTCGTTTTAGTGATCGGTCAAATGAAAGTTCCCTTCAAGGAAAAGACAATGTCATTCAAAAGCTGAAAATGCAAATCTCTCAATTTCAGGAGACCCATAGTGAACTAGACCGACCACTAGATCTTAGGGGTCGAGACTTTCAGATCTCACAATTAACTGAAGAGGTTTATAGTCTTCAAGAACAAAACGAACTTTTTAGGGCAGAAAATGCAAAGATTAAGCAGCATTACAAGGAATTGTATGATTCTATCAAGATTACGCGTGCTAAGCATACAGAACAGACAACTGCCCTTAAAAGTGAAAATGAAAGTCTAAAGGTCCAAATACAGAATACGGTCTCATGTGTCACTACAACTCAGTTTAAACCAAAAGTAACTGCACCAGGAAAGTATGCTCTAGATGTTGAACCTATTCCCCCTCGCAATAGGAATAATAGGGAAGTTCATCTAGTTTATCTCAGGCATCTTAAGGAAAGTGTAGATACACTTCGCGACATAGTGGAAGAAGCCAAAGCTGAAAGACCTTTAGATAGATCACTCGAATTTGCTTGCCGGTACACTAAGCACTCTCAGGAACTCTTAGAATATGTATTTGGCACATGTCCAAAGGTCTTTAATCAACAAGATAAGAAGCATGCTACCACCCCTAGAAAAAAGCAAGTTGCCTTTGAGGACCAAATTGCAACATCAAGTAGTACTACACACAAACATGTAGAGCCAAGGTACACTCAGAAGTCTAATGTCCCTGTGCCTCCTTCTACAGGAGTAAGCTGTTGCACTGATGCTAGCGGATCTCAGCCTAGGAGCATACTCAAGAAACATAGGATCCCGCCAGCAAAGAGTGACAGCTTGAAGAAAGTAGAAGACCACTCTAGGTTAATTAGCTCTAGTCTTAGAACCACGAATCGTGTTGATTCTAGTATTAGCTCTAAGCGTACTGTAATTAATTCGCCATCTCAATCTGTTGCCAAACATGTAACAATGTTATTTTCGCTAATCATGATTATGTGTGTGGTTACTTATATTATGAACCTCTGTGAATGCTCCCCCATTGTAAAATTAGTTTGTGCGTCATGTTGAGCAAGTTTGGAAACCTAAGCCAGTTACACAAGTAGGGAAAACCAAACACATCAAACAAGTTTGGAAACCAAAGCAAGTTACACAAGTGTGGAAACCTAAACATATCAAACAGATTTGGAAACCAACTGGCAAAACACGTAACAATATTGGTTATCAATGGAGACCCACAGGAAGAACATTCACCCTAAGTGATCAGTGCCCTTTAACTAGGTTCACTAAACTTACAAGAATGTCAGCCATTTGCTTGTGCTAAACCAACGAACCAACCAACATTGGGGGATCCAATTTTACACACGTCCATCATCGCTGTTTTCAAATGCAGGTCGTACAAATCATCTTTTGGTATTTGGACTCAGGCTGCTCAAAACATATGATGAGAGATCGCTCACAACTCATGAATTTCGTGAAAAAAGTTCCATCGGAACAGTTAGGTCGGGAAAGATCACTTGTGCATATTATGGGTTTATGAGATTACGTCCATCGTGATAGGTAATCTCCAGGGTATACTATGTGGAAGGTCTGGGGCATAATTTGTTTTCTCTTGTTGGTCAATTTTGTGATTCAGATTTTGGGGTTCCTTTCAAAAGCATCGTGTTATGTTCGTAATACGGAGTGTTTGCATTACTTAAAGGGTCCCCCGTGGCTCTAATTTATAACACTACTCTTTGTTGAAAGACATATGAAGTCCTCCCCGATTTTTACTATCAAAGGCCATCCAAGAATATATCTATGGTTATGGCATCGGCGATTAAAACCACTTTGAACTTCGACAATCAATGATCTTGCAAGAAAAAGACCTTGCTCGAGGCTATACCAAGATTGAAGTTTGAAAATGATCATCTTTGTATCAGCCGTTCAATTAGGAAAGGGAGCAGAAAATGCCATACCCACAACGCCCCAAACTGAAAACACCAATTTGAAGTTCGAAACACCCTTCACATGGACTTATGAGGACCCGATGCGTGTGCAAACGATTAATAGGAAGAAAATATCTTGGTCATAACGTCGATTGATTATTCTCGGTTTTACGTGGGTGTTTTAAGTTTTGAGATCCAAGGATGAAACCCTGCAGTTGTCCATCAAATTTCTGACGCAAATTCAAGTCGTCTCAACAAAACTTTAGAGATTCATTCGCACCGACCAATGGCACGGAATTTGTAAGAACAAAACATTTGTATGACCACTAATTAAAAGGTAGGCATTTTTCAATCAAAAGACCTGTTTCCAAGGACTTCCACAGCAAAACGGCGTTGTCGAAAGAAGGAACCGTACTCTTTCGAGCGGCACGACAATGTATAATTTTTCCCAGGCACTGATGTTTCTTGGCCGAACTGTGGCTACTGCTTGTTACCCCAAAACCGTGGCCCTTATTCACAAAACGTCACGAGAAAACCCCATATGAGCTAGTACACGATAAGAAGCCTGATCTCACATTTTTCCGAGTCTTTGGTGCTCTGTGTTACCCTACAAATGACAGTGAGAATCTTGGGAAACTACAACCGACGGCTGATATCGGAATCTTTGTTGGTTACGCACCAAACAGGAAGGGTTACAGAATTTACAACAAAAGGACCCGACAAATAATGGAGACTATTCATGTTACATTCGATGAGCTGACTGAGCAGATGGCTCCTGTACAATTCAGTTCAGGACCCGCTCCTATCCTGTTGACGCCTGGACCTATCAGTTCAGGGCTCGTACCAAATCCGGCTCCTGCTATACCAATTGCACCTCCCACGAATAAAGAATTGGAGATGCTATTCCAACCCATGTTTGATGAGTATTTTAATCCACCGGGTATCCATCAGAATCCAATCCCGGTCATACCTACTGCAGGTGAGCCATCCGCGGAAGTTAATCCGTTTGCTGCAGCTGATCCCGAACCATTTGTAAATGAGTTCGCCCCAGACAATAACTCTGAAGCTTCATCATCTGGGGAAATCAACATACCTGAATCCAGCCAATCCACCCAACATCATGAACATGTCCGGAAATGGACTGACTCTCATCCTATTGATAACATCATTGGGAACCCTTCAAGACCGGTATCCACTAGAAAACAGCTTGCTACAGATGCTTTGTGGTGCTTCTACAATTCTGTACTGTCCAAAGTTGAACCGAAAAACTTTCAATCTGCAGCTACTGAAGACTGCTGGTTTCAAGCCATGCAAGACGAAATCCATGAATTTGATCGACTGGACGTATGGGAATTAGTACCACCTCCCGACAGTGCCATGATTATTGTTGGCGGGCAGCCCGCTTATACCCAACCCTCATGGTGGCGTTGTTGGTGGCTGCCATGGGGGACAGCGACGGTGAGGCAGTTAGTGCTGTGACGTGATGGTGGTGGGTGTGAATGAGAATGGTGGATAGGGGACGATGTGGAGGGTACACGGCTGTTGGTGGCAACGGTTGGGGGATGGTGATGATGTGGTGTCTTCCAGTGTGTGATGGGTAGTGGGGTTATGTTGATGATGTTGGTACGTGGGTATGGTGGTGGTTCGCGGAGGTGGCGGGAAAACCTTGCGGACTTCTGAGAGGAGGGAGGATGGCGACAGGCGGTGTAGGATGGCTGTGGGTGTCGCGTGGCAGGCGCCGTGCCCATGGGGATAGGGATAGATCATCGACGAGGAGAATGTTGGAGCTTGCCGGAAAAATCCCAGCCGGAAAGTCTTTTCGCGCGGGGGTCTTGGCGCGACAGGCGGCCGGCGCGTGTGCACGGCCGGCGGCCGGTGGGAGAGGAGAGGGAGAGGACTATAATTATATGTATGTGTGTATAATGAAATGGAAATGAGACTTTATATTATATATATTAATAATATGACAATTATGAAATAGTTAGGGGACCAATTTGGTAACTTTTTAGTATAGTTTTTATAAATTTCGGTTCGGGACTCATTCGAGCGACCTATCGGACGATTCATTCAGCCCGAACTTTCGTTCATTGTTTTCGAATCACATTTTTCTGATAAAATGAGTATTTACTTGATAATGTTTCATAAATATTTTATAACATTTAATAAAATATCTGTTATTCATTTTGTGAACCGGTTTTGCCTTGTCCGAAATAAAATTGGATTTCAACTCGAGTATTCGCGTTATCCGCAACGCTTTTAATTAAAATGATGACTAATTTATTTAATATTTTTATTAAATAAATACTGATAATTAAAAACAAATTTAATTGTTTTTGTGTGTCCGCGTTGTATATTGTTCGAATAATGTTTGCGGTGCTGTTTTAGCCCTTTTCGGCTCGTTTCCAGGTCTCGGGCAAAACTGAAAAGTTGTCAGGAATGTCGTTTCACATCAAATTGCTTTAGAGTCCGAGTCATGAATACGTGATTTAGATGATCGTTCTTATAAGTCAAGCCAGACCTAAAAGTCAAAGGGTAAAACAATTATCTAAAAATCCGAAAATTCTCAGATGTTACATCCTCCAAAAGCAACAGGGCCACCATTAAAGTCTTGATATTCAGCAAGGTAGGCCTTGTTTCCCGTCATGTGCCTGGAACATCCATTATCAACAATCCCTTTGTTCTGAAAAGTTTTGTGTGGATAATCCTGCACATTAAATAAAGAGATTAGATTCTCTTAGGGACCCAAGCCTGTTTGGGCTTGAGTCTGCCTAGTGGATCTTTTAAAGTAGCACAATCTCTAGGTCTTGATCCACCATTGTATTTGGAGATTTTGTGCCGGTAATGTCTTTTTGGTCTCCAATTACAACATGCTGAGGGCTTAACAGCAGATTCCCTTTTTCTCCCAACAACACTAACTGCATTTACCTCAGCAGTATTAACCTTTTGTTTTGAAAATTTTGTTCTAAAGGTTGTTGTGTTATTAAAAGGCCTTCTAAATGGTGAATGAGTTTTATGAAAAACAGTTTTTGGTCTAACTCTATTCACAAAAGGTTTAACAGTACTAATTTTCCTGGCAGCATTAGTTAGTACTGCCTGACTGTTAAAATTATGTCTAGCAGTACTAACATTGTTAGTACCGCTAGCTCTAGCAGTACTAACTGGAATTTTGCCAGTTCTAGTTAGTACTGCTGTAGGAACAAATTGGTTCTTATGATTTACTCTTTGCACATTGTTCCAAATTGGCCTAATCTCCCTTTGACTAGACTTCTTCCTCATCCTATTGTTTAACTCAGCTTGTTGAGCCATCTTTTTTTCATGGAAATCACAATCTCTAATAAGATGACTAAGACTTCCACATACAAAACATGCTTTGGTAGTAAACCCATATCCCAACCCTTTCTTGTCAACTTTAGGATTTTTACTATGTGTGAATTGATTCTTAACAGTTTCCCTAGGAGTTTTTACTTGCTGGTTAGCAAAACTAGGTGTTTCCTGTTTTTCTGTTGGTAGAGACACATGCTCATCTTCACTATCTGATTCATACTCCTCAATGATAGGAGCATCAGACCAAACCTTAGGTTGATTTACTACTTTGGGTTCATTGACAGCTGGTTCAGGCAAAGATTCATGTGTTTCAACACTACAATCTGATTCACAGGTATCAAAGTCACTGGTTTGGGTTTCAGATTCACTAGTTTGAGTCTGTTTTGGACCATATGTAAATTGTGAGTAATCTATTTCAATATCAGGTCCGGATGGCATGTAATTCCCTGTCATGGGTGGGGGTACAACATGCATTCCTTCTGCTGTAACAAACCTATCATACAAAGGTTGATTTTCTAAATCACTTTCCTTATTCATAAACACACTTTGTAAAACTTCATTTTCATAACTCAAAATGCCATCATATCTATAATCCCCATAACCAAGCCTAAATTTATCATTAGCACTCATCTGTGTATTTAGCAGTTTACCAAGATTTTTAGAAGAGTTGTGCCATTTTTCTACTTTAGCTTTTAAATCTTCTTTTTCTTTTTTAGCTTCTGCCAATAGTTTCTTATGGTATGTAAGGACATCTGTTTTATCATCTAAGTCTATTTTCATAAACCTTATCTTTTCCTCATACCAAAGTTGACCTTGTTGATGAGCAACTAATTGTGCTTCAACTTTCTTTAAAGCTTGAGTATATGCCAGTATTTCTATGCTTGCATCACTAAGTTGTGCTCTTTGTTCATCATACAGTTTTTTAAGTTTAGCATAAGACTCTTTACATTCTTTTGAACAAGAAATTACCTCTGTGTCTGAGCCTGAACTGTTGCAAGCCATCAAAGCATAATCTTCTTCTTCTTCTGAGTGACTGGTCCAATCAACACCTTCTCCATCAATAGTCACCAAAGCTTTAGAGTCCTCCTGCTTACCAGATCTTCTCCCATCCTTATTTCCAAAGTTCCAAGCATCTCTCCTCTTACTATCTTGATTTCCCTTGGTTCTACACTCTCTAGCAAAATGCCCTGTCTTGTGACAATTATAGCACTCGACTTTGGTTTTATCAAAACCAACCGGTTCCTTGGCATCAAATTGTAGCTTTCTACCTGTCTTTTTGTAGAACTTTTTCATTCTCATTGAAATCATGGCCACCTGCCATTTCAAGTCCATTTCTTCTAAGTCAAATTCATCAAGCTGTTCCAGATCTTCATGATCCAATTGAGGGCAACTGGATTGATTTGCAAGTAAGGAATATGATGAAGCATGTTCATATTGTGAGTTTTGACCAGAAGGATTAGAAACACCATAAGCGGTACTAACATCATTAGTACTGCTAGTGTTCTCAGAGACAAATGCTACATTCTGCGTGCTAGAGGATGATGCAGTAGAGCCTTTAACATCATTCTCAAAGACTCTTAGATTATTATACAGATCATCAAAGCTGAGACTGTCCACTCCTGGCTTGGTCCTCATGATTAAGGAAACTTGAGACCAGGCAGAAGGTAGAGACCTAAGGAATTTCTGATTTGCATCCTCAGTGGAGACGCCTGCACCATGAATCTCTAATTGACTCAGAAGACTTTGAAACCTGTCATAGCCTTTATGTAGTCCTTCTGAGTTTGATACAGAGAAACCTTCAAACTGTTGCTTTAGAATATACTTTTGCATCTTCTTTGATTCATCATTGCCACCAAATCTAGATTTGATAGCTTCCCACATCTCTCTTGCATCAGTCATTTTGTGAAATTTAGCAAGATGATCTTCTGGTAAAGCCATAAGCAAGGTGGTCCTTGCTTTTCTTTCTCTTTCTCTGGCTAAAATTTCTTCTGCAGTCTTGGGAGGCAGAACCTTTATTACACCATTTGTATATGTTGAGACACTCACAGGACCATTGCCTCTTTGAATGACTTCCCAGATAGGATAGTATGTATGGGTCAAATAATATTCCATTTTCATGGCCCATATATCATATTCTCCTTCTTTAAGAAATAGAAGTTGATGTTGAAACAGTGTGAGGGGCTTGTTGTGTTGGTGTTTGTGTTTGTGGTGGAGGTGGTGGTGGTGGTGGAATATCATCATCAGATCCAGCCATTGATTAGATTTGTAAGGTAGAGGTTTACAACTGGTGGGTTTTAGTTCTTCTTACTCAGAGTTTCTCTATAGGCTCTGATACCAACGACCCGCATAAACACTCCCCCAAACTACCCTAACCATCCCGTGTGTAGTTAATCACCTATCTTCGTGCCCGCTACTCAGCACTGCACCGCCACAGCCAGGTTTTCCTCCCGCACACACCAACAAGGACAACAGGAAGTGTCCGAATAGACCCCACAATACACTACCGAGGGCGCGAACACGCAGTGACCCTGGGGGGGACAAAACATCTTATCAAATTTCCCCCCCCCTCATCCATCCCCCGCCATACAACCGAAACCCACAATAGAGCAATATAGAGTTTCAAGATGAGAGGGGTCGTCAATACTGAAAGTTATTATTCTGTATCACATCTGTGAAATTCCACTTTGACAATGTATCGTGAGATACATCCTTTTTAGCAACCATACACTGAGATTTTCCTGTTTGACATTACTAAGGTTACATGCACTTAAATGAAGACTTTTTTCCTTCTGAACATGATTGATGTACCTGCAACTTACATCCAAGTTTGTATTGCATTCCATGAATATGAGGATATCTACATTTGAACCATGTGAGGTTTCACGTGTCAACCTTGCTTGTGCAGATCGAAATAACTTTCCGTAGAGAATCCAACCTAAGACCAACAGCATTTAAAAATTCAACCCCTTGTTTCCACCTAAGATCAATGATCTAGGAATGCTTTCCTCAAACACAGCGGAAGTCGGGTTGATTAGAAAAACCTATGTCCTGTAAAGATTCTGGTCTTAGATGGGGTGGGTTCTGAGGGTAGTGGAGCGTCGGGTGATCTACCGGGTTGTTACTGTTTGTGGTCTTATTGGATTGAATCTTAGCACGTGAATTCACTTCCTTCAGGAGTTTTGTTATACAAGCATCATGATTTGCATTAAAGACACACTTATGACATGTAGAACAAACAAAGTTTTTGGAATCTGAAAAGACTAGAACTCTTAGAGTGATCTGCTTTGGCACAGCCGTTATCGTAACGCGACTACTCCTTAGATACACCAAACACCTAAGACGTTAGATTGTTTGCCCTCCTAGGGTTTTTGGTTTCCTACATCATAGTGGTTTGAATTCTCGCAGAAGTAGGCACACTAGTTGTTGAGTTCCTATCTCTTTCTTGTATCTTTTTCTTAGCTACATCTAGATAGTGATTATGAACCATGTCATTTGAACTAAATCTTGGCATGTTCTTAGAACTATTCCTAGATGAGCTAGATGGAATCATGTGACAGTTTTTTGCAAGGTGGATTCTGTTTTTCTTAGGCAAATAATGTTGGATTGACTAGTTTGACAAATTCATGTTATCACTCAACTTGGGAGGCCAAACTGGTTGTTTTGAACATTTTGACCCTTGCAGATTTAAACGCATTCGGTTGTCTAACAACTGATTGGTTTCTTAGTGATGGTAACACCCGGTTTTGCCATCCAAGAACTGATGTTTTATCAAACTAGTACTACACTATTTCCTTTTAACTTCCTTAAGTCATTTTTTAAAGCAGCAATTGCAAAAACCTTTTCCTGAATCTGAGCTTTTAATTCAGCATTATTAGCAAGCAAAGATGTTGTCTGTTCCGTAGTCTTAGATCTCATGATTTTAATAGAATCATACTAATCTTTGTAATGCTGTTTCAAAGTCTCATTTTCCTTACGTAATGTAGCCACACTATGTTCTAATTTGGAAGTTTCATTATATACAAGTACATCAAATCCTTTTGAATCTTGGCTTTATTCCTTTGTATTTCATTCAAAAATTGACCATGTATCCCATGATTAAAAGATTGATTTTGATAATATAAGTTCGAGAGGCAAATGCAATGTGCATCTATTCTTGAAAATGAACTTTTTGAAATGGGCAACTGTCTCTTGAGCAAAATATTTTCAGACACGTAGTGATTATTAGGATTAATCAGTTGTCTGGTTATCAGGGGAAGAATTAAGTAACGACTTTTAACTTGACCAAGTTTTCAGGATACTGGTCACACCCTACCTTCAAACAATGCATTTTCAGGTTGCTCAATATGCTGTTTCCTATAGCAAAGTAAATTGCAATACCAGCAGTCAATTGTACCTCAGCCATTGGCTCCTTCATCATCAATGGGTCCTAATAACTACATCATCAGGCATTTGTATCATTCCCTGACCTGCGCTCTCATCTTCACTGTTGATCTGTCCCGAAAGCTTTCCGTGCCAAACCAGAATCAGCATCCAATGCTTTACCCGTATCAATCTTACTCTCTTGCGTCTGCATCTGTCTTTTATTCAGGGATATCTATATTGGAACCATGTGGGGGTTCACTATCAACCTTGCTTGTGTAAGAGTTGAATAACTTTCCTGTAGGAATCCACCTAAGTGTTTAACCTCGATTCCAGTGTATTCAATAAAGTACTTGTCTGTCATTTGACTGTCATAATCTAAAGTAAACTTTGAATCAATGAACTTCTGGAACTGGTTGTTTACCACCCAAAAGGCTGTCATAGATCCATCTTCTTGAAATTCATCTTTGTCAAGTTGCTTTTGTAGTTGATGTATGTTGAGGAGCATTGTACTTGTGAAAGTATCAACAACTTGACCAAAGAGTGACATGAATGCCCATTTGAATCCATGTTCGATGCAAGTGCCTTTTAAGTCTTCTTTAGAAAGAACTTGAAGGTGTGAATAAAGAGATCGAAAATATGCCATGCATCTTTCTTTTGCTTTGGACATCTTATATTTGATTGCATGCACATCTTTTTCAGAATTCAAGCTGCATTCCTTTACTGGTTTGTTGGATGCAGTCTCTAAATTACTTTCTTCTTTCTCAGAACAAGTGTTATGTATGACAACTAAATCAACTTTCAATGAATCATTATTCAATGCTTGAATTGGATTTGAATGATCTTCTTGTTTCTGCATCAACTTCTTTTGTTTCAACAATTGTGAAGTTCATTGTTGATGAAGAATTATCTCAAGCATGTATTTCCCAATGGAATCCATGTTATAGATCATTGCATCTTGGAAGGATTAAGCATCAAATCTTGTATATTTCTGCATACACTCTTTGAATTCTGAATTGAAAGCATTTTCAAACATTGTTATGAGTTTTGTCAAAATAGTTTTGCAATCAGTCTGAGAAATTATATCTTTGGTAAGATGTTGTTTTAGTAAATCTAAGTCTTGAGAGAATGTTCTCTTGAAGATAGGCATGGTACCAAAATCTTATAAAGTTTATGAGAGAAACTGAAATTGTGACTTGATTTCTCTAAGACTGTTCATTCATCTACTTCTTGAAAATTGTGTCTTCCCTTGATCTTTAGAAGTTGAACACGAAGAAACTGTGTTATTGTGAATAACACTTGATGTTTGTGTTTGCAATTTGGTATTGGTATTAGGATTTGACATTGTGATGATGTTGTTGTGAATGGATATCGGATCTTTAAGTTTTTTGAAGTGTTGATTGATTGTGGTTTGTTTGTTGTAAATTCATTAGGATTACCGGTTGAAATTTATCAAGTTGAAAATTTAGTCCAAAAGTCCAAAAATCCAAAAGTACACAACTCGCTACCTGATAACTTCTTCAACTCGTCCGGAGGTCGGGGAGGATTAAAGAGAAAGTAAGCCATATTATTTCTAGTGAGAGAAAAAGGGAAGATGTGTGTTTTCTAGAGAGAGAAACATACACTTCTTATGAGATGTGTTACAAAGAATCCTCTCACCCCTCTATGGAAGTATGGAGGGGGTATTTATAGTCATGAATACGCACTACTATCTCAACTTGATATTTCTAGCCCTTGCGTATCCGACTATAAGTAAACTAATGTAATTCCGTATTAGCCGACATATTTTAAGGCTAACACAAAATCTGGAGATCCTGAAGTGTTGGAGTCTTGAAACTTCAAGACGGCTGTTCAACACATAATCTTGCTCAATAAAGCTACATGGAGAATCACTACCGAGCAAATATCAGGGGATTTTCTCATTCTAATTCTTTTTAATTCCCGTATTTTAATGTTTTATCTATACAACGAGGACGTTGTATAATTCAAATGGGGGATGGAATTAGAATGTTTACTTGTCCTATTTTTCACATTAAAATGCTTAAAATTTGCTCAATTTTTTTAAAGCATACTTTTATGAAATTACATGTTACATAACCTGCACACAACAAACCTTATTAGATATTGTGAGAATTTAGCCTATCCATTTCCAAATGTTTACCTAAATTCCACAAAAATATGAGTGTGTCGGTGATGTAGTAGACTTTAGAACTTGGCTTGGTATATCACTCGAGACCACAGTGATGAGTATTATGGATTTAATTGGAGTAACTTTTTTAAATTGATAGATTTTTAGGATTATACAAAAATCACCTATCCATGTTGTTTATTAACTAACTAAACCGGTTAGTTAAAAACCTGTATAAACCCTTTGTTTACTCTCACTTTAAGAGTAAGATTCCCTTAGAACATCCCGTAGAGCCAATACTTTAGGAATTACACCAACTATTTATTTCGTTACACCCTTACACCTTAACCTACCCTATTAGATTAAGTTCAATTTACAGTTGCTAGTTGCTTAAAGTGTAAAGTTTGTATTTCCCGAGTCTTGTGTCATTTTCTATCTTTGGTGCGGTTGGAAATTTGCACATTGCAAATGGGAATGTATAATAGTAGTCAAAGCTCATGTGATTTTACTACCGTCACAATTATTGGTGAATCCGAAGAACAAAGAATTATCGAAGGAATTATTCGGAATTATTATGTTTGTGAAGATGGAAAAATTACACCGAGTTTCGTATATAGTTAGCGAAAAAATTGAAAAAATAAGAAAAATTGAAACAAAAAAAGAGAAGGAAAGCTTGAAGATAATCGTTTCACAAGAGCATTACCGAAGGAATTACATGAAGGATCGATTATTCTTTGATACGTCTTAAAAATCAACGATGTAAAGTTTTGTATAAAGTGGAAGATATCGCCACTTGCCTTGTAGAGTATGTAAAGTATGGGATGATTGGGAAGTTGACCGTTACGGGAACGCCAACTTAGGTTGTTGTTTTTGATCGATGATCAAGACGTTGTAAATAGTCATGTCTTTTTCATGGTAACGGTCAGGATAAAAGTGTCTAGCAACTTGTATCTTAGTTTTAATCTATTTGTTTCGTAATTTTTATTTAACAACAATTTACTTCTCTCACCTAATGATTAACCATAGCGGTTTTACGGCGAAAAGAGGATTATAAACGAACATGGCCCGGTAAAATAAAAATTTTTTCCCCTATTCCGTCGTTACGGCCATGTATGCATGTCTCGTACCTGGTTGGTTTGCGTTTTTTGGTGAAACTTAGAAGGTTCCTACCCTATATCATTCTTCATCCTAACCGTTGGTTAAATTCGAATGAGGATGTGATCGAACACACATGTCTATTCCGTCGTTACGGCCATGTATGTGTGCTTCAGCTGCCTTGTTGGAGTGGTACTTTTGGTGAAAGATTGTAGAATGATCAACCGTAAGCCTTTCCATACAAAAACCTATATTTACCTTTATAAACTTGTTACTCCTTAGCTTTAGCGGTGGAGATATGATACCCCAAAGCTTATGATAGAGTACTACGACAAACGAACCGGCAATTAAGCGAATTAGTTAAATGTTAACACATAGATTAGTTAAGTGATTTGAGTGTTTTCATCTTCCTATTTCGTGAGGTGTTTGGTTGTGTACTTGTAATAGATCAAATAAATGCTTTAATGGAAAATATCCTTTGGGATACATTTTTGTAAACTTCTAAAGGCTACTTGAGGACAAGTAAGATTTAAGTGGGGGATATTTGATGACATCAAATAACGTCTATTTTATAGCATCATTTATCCCATCTTATTAACCCATTTTGTATAATTATTGCAAAGAATTGTTACTTAAACGTTTATATTTGAGAATTGGAGTAATTATGGAGTACTTAGTGAAAGTTAGCAAAAGGCGCGCATTCTGGAGCTTAAACGAAGATATTTTAAAGATTATTGATTCTGACATCCAATACGCCATATCCATTAAGAATATACGGCGTATCTGTGCCTGCACTCACCAAAGACCACGAAGGAAACAAGATCTATAAGCCGTATCCAGAGAAGACCAATACGCCGTATTGAAGATATAGTATGTGAAGATTCTAGAAGATATTAAGCGTGGTCCCTACTCCAAGAAACCCCCAATACGCCGTATCCAATCCATTTGATACGCCGTATCGAAACCGACCCCGATAGTATAAATAGAATACTCAAAAACGAGTTTTAAGTGTGCTAAATCATATTCTCGATACCTAAACCATAAAATTCGATTTTTAGAGGAGAAAAAGAGCAGAAGATGTCGAGCAATGTTATCAATTCCATAGGAGACAACGTGTAATTCCATATACTTTAGTAATCGTTCAGTTTTTGGTATCATTCGTTAACTCGGTTAGTTTACCTTAGCTAAATAATTACTTTTGTATTTATTATGACGTTTAAAGGCTAATACCTTCAGGTATTAGCCATTATTATGAAGATCTGAATGTTTTGTATTGTTTATCTCGATTTCTTGATTTATCGTTGAATGCTTGTTTATGTTTATCAATATACTTGTTTACGAGCTTTTGTATGCGACCTATCATTCAACTGGATCTAGTGATACAAACCAAGTAATCTAGAGTCTGGGATAGCTCTCTATATAGTGATTTATACATCTAGAATCATAGGATCATAAATATTGTCCTACTAAAACCGTGCTAAGGATACGCTTCTGGCTTAACTAGTTAATGGAAATTGCCTTTGGTTTATTGAACAAATTGACTAGCAGGTGAACCTAGATGATTCAACAAATAACGTTCTTATTCCATTGGATAGTTGGACAAGTGGGCTACTAGTGTATAAATTACCATTAAGCAATAAGTGGGTAAAGTTTCTATGAGCAAGGGTTTAACAAGATCACCATTGCTTTAATCCCTAAGATAGATTATAATCAGCAAATAAGGACGCTTGTTGGGAATTAAAGATTCCTTGATAATGTTTGAATTAATGAAACAAAAGGGACTAAATCGACATAATGAAGATTCTACAAAAGATGGAAGATTGTAGAAGATATGGTCAAAGATATGAAGATCAAGATTGATATTCAAATGATTTAGTTTCCTTATAATATTAAATGTGTTGACTAGGAAGGTTGAATACTTATGGAAAGTATTAATAAGTATTAAAAATGATGAGTAGGTTAAAAGGTTTTAGGAAAGTATTGATCTAGAATACTTAGGAAAGTATTAATTGTATTGTAACCTACTAGGACTCTTTGTACTATAAAAGGAGGTCCTAGGGTGTAGAGAAAACACATCAATCTCTACACATCCATCATATACACGTTTTATAGTTAGTTCATAGCTTCAAGGTTGTAAACCATGTTACCATTCAGAGTAACCATATTAATATATTAAAGCTGCAACATTTGGTAAATTGTTATTATTCTTCTTAGTATCACAACCTAGTTTCCACATAGTTTGTGATATTCCCAATCAAAGTTTTTACTATAGTTGTCTTGGATTTCTCCAATACAACTAAACCTTATATCAGCTAAGGAGTTAAAGATCTGTTCAGAACGAGATCTACAAGTGGTATCAGAGCTGGTTGAGAAGCTTTGAATAAGAAGAACACATTTTCTGCACACAAGATTTATTTGTCGAAGAAGAGATGGCCTACACTTCAGGATCTAACACAGAGGTACAATCTTGTTCTAATAAAGAATGTCAAAAATCATATAAAAATCTTCAAAAATAGTATGATGAAGTGAACGTTATAATAAGGCTTATCTAGAAATTACAGCTTATCAGTTAGGCCTTGAATCAGTAGAGAAACAGCTAGTTGTTCATCAGAAAAATGAAGTTATCTATGAGGAAAAGATTGTCGTACTATAATTTGAAGTAAAAGAAAAAAGTAATGCTGTCACTAGACTTAAAAATTAGTTAAATGAAACCTTAAAAGAAAAATAAGATTTGAAAGCAAAATAAAAATAGTTTGAAACATCTTCTAAGAATTTAACTAAACTGATTAATAGTCAATTGAGTACCAAAGATAAAACTGGTCTAGGATATGGAGATCAATTGAGTAAAAGTAATAGTGAAGTACCTACTAGTGTCTTTGATAGTCGTTCAAGTGATGGAGATGATATTCAAGCAAATGATAGGTTCAAAAAGGTTGATGGATACCATATAGTTCCCCCTTCTTTGATAGGGAACTACATACCTCTAAAAGCTGACCTATCTTTTGATGGTTTAAATGATCCAGTCTATAAGTATAAAGTGAGTGAATCAATTGCTAGTGAGTCTAAAGTTGAAACAAATAATTCTAAAACTAGTAATGAAAAAGTGGATATGCCTAAAATTGAAACTGTTAGGATGAGTGAACCCATCATTGAGGAATAAGAATCTGACAGTGAAGATGATGAGATAGTAGTTAAACCTAAGGAAGTAACAAGAACAATCAAACCTAGCTTTAAAAAGATTGAATTTGTCAATGCTAGGAATGAAACTGTTAGGCAAGCAGAAAACCTTAGGAAAAACAATAAGAGTCCTAGAGGAAATAAAAGAAACTGGAATGGTATGATGACTTAGAAATTAGGTAAAAATTTTGAGTTTAACAATAAGGCTTGCTATGTATGTGGTAGTTTTGATCACCTGTACTATACCTGTAAACACAAGAGAAAGTTTAATGATCAAAAATAGGTTAAACCAGTGTGGAACAACTCAAAGAGGGTGAATCACCAAAACTTTGGTAGATTTTCTCACCCTAATCCAAAAAATAACATAGTTCCATAAGCAGTATTAACTAAGTCAGGCCTAGTATCACTTAATACTGCCAAATCAGTTAGTACTGCTCAACCCAAAACAAGAATGAATGATGTTATGTAAAAACCATATTCTATTTATAATGCATATTCATCTGTTAAAAGACCATTTAACAAGAAAATAGCAAATTACAACAGATATTTCAACAAAAGAGTTAATACTGTTAAGAGTATAAGGGTTAATACCGCTAGGCCAAAAGCAGAGGTTAATACTGTTAAGGCCTCAGCTAGCTGGGTTTGGAAACCAAAACATGAAGAATTAGACCATGTTTCCAAATTGAATAGTGCATCAAAGACCCTTATAAGATATGATTATGTTAATGCACTAGGAAGATTCAAGTCTGTACTGGCTCGGAACTTCAAAAGATACTGATCTTATTATCCAGTGTACATGGAAATTCATAAATGGGAAGTGATGTTTATGAATTGTTGTGGTTTGTATTTTCTATGTTTATGGACTAACATTGTGTAAGAAAAGAGAAGTGTTAGATGGAACTAATAGTTGAAGTCACAAGGATTTTGTATTTGAGTTGATTGTTTACTGAAGCAGCAGGTTAAAGAAGAAGGATTAGTGAAAAGAGGGTTGCTGTTTTGGGAGTTGCTTAAAGCAGCAGGTATCTTGACAAAGTGAAGGTACAAAGGTTTAGAAGACACACGAATCATAGGTTGTTTGATTTACAATTACAAGATTCAGAGTTGATGTGATGGTGTCACGTCTATAGTGCTGTATAAATATCAAATCTTAGCATCTGAATATTACTGGTTTGTAGCAACAAGGTCTCAACAGCAGAGATGGAATGAAAATTAGGGTTTTCGTAAACCGTAACTTGATGTCATGATATAATGAGATTCAAGCAGCAGGTTTGAAGCTGGTGTAGTACAGCAGTTTGTGTGATGAAACCTACAAGAAGGACATACAGTGAAACACTAGTAAAAGATCAGAAGGTTATGCAAGCATGTAAGTTTAGTGCTGCCAAGTGTGTTTTAAGTAGCAGATATTAACACAGTTCCAAAAGTGTTACTGCTACTACTAAGTCTTCATATTAGTGCTGCTCGAATATACGTTTAGTCATGGTTATGGCTGTAAGGTCTTAGCAGTCATGGTTACGGGTAGATTTGAAAATCGCAGCAGGTATTGGTATTTGGCATACAGTATAGTAGGTTTTGATAGGTTAAACAATAATTTTCTAGGGTTTTTACACATGTTTATAAACCCTATGTACTGAAACAATTGTTCTAGTCCAAGAGTTCTTGTGAGTACAGCAGGTCACAAACAACAAATGTGTACAGCAGGTTTGAATAAATTAAAGGTGTCAACAGCAGATCCTAATAAGGGTTTTGTGTTCATCAATTCTGATGGTGGTGATCCTGATATTAATTGGAAAAGAAGCTTTAGATGATCATCATAATTGATAGGTTTTGAAAGTTATGAAAACCCTAATTCGATCGTGGGGATTAATGAGTAAAAACTTGCTGGTGGTTTTAGACTACATGATGAAAGCGTCAGTTTGTTGTGTTTGACTAAAGTTATTGGTTCTTGGGCTTGAAGGATCACTTAGTACTGCTTGTTCATACTTTAATACTGCTTCATAGTTGTATTAGTGCTGCTCGTGTTCGTTAGTAGTGTCAAAGAGATGTTAATACTGCCTGTTTGTATGATGATACTGCTGGTTCGAACACAACAGGTTGTCGAGGTTATTGCTGTTGTGTTTCAAGTTATGTTTTTGGAATTGAGAATGCAGTTAAGTTTAGCAGGTTATTTTGTGATCATGGAATGAATCATTGTTGGTGTTCGAATATGGAAGTTATCAAAATAACATGGAATTATGATTTGTGGATTTGGGAATGAGATTTGATTTAATATGAAATCCCTAAGTTTTAGGGATTGTATTTTATTCTCATAATAACTTGTATACGTGTTTGACATGTTTCTTATTAGTGCTGCTAGATTAAGTAGTTAATACTGCTTGGAGACGAACATGGGACGAACACAGTTGTTAAATGCGAATTCTGAATTAATTTGTGTGAAATGTAATCAATGTATGTTTGATGCTAATCATGATGCTTGCTTTCTTAAATATGTTTTTGATATGAATGTGCGGTCAAAATCTAAGTCTGTTAAGAAATCTAAAACAAAAGAAATATGGAAGCCTACAGGACACGTGTTTACTAAAATTGGATTTCAATAGAGACCTACAGGAAGGAAATTTTCGTTAGTTGGAAATGCGTACCGTTTAACTAGGACTACCACCACTAAGGAAATCCTCTTAGGAAATCCACTCCTATTTGTAGTAAAAGAACAAACACATGAAGTAACTAGATTTATACTATTAAACCCAATGTGCCTATGATTGTATGGTTTCTAATAAAAATCTAAGATTGCTAAGATCTTTACTTTATTAGTTGTTGTACTAACAAAATGGGAACCCTGGGTACATTCTGAGGATCCTGTAATTCAGAATGATCCCATCTTTCCTCGATTGACAAAATGCAGCTGGTTCACACCCAAATATTTTTATGTATTTTTGGACTCCCCGGTGCTCTAATCATAAAATTAACCGAAGATCGCACTCAAAGCATCACCAACTTCGTCGTCAGTTTCACTTACAGTAAAGTTCGTAATGACGCAGATTACGAATATCATGAGCTCTGTGTGATATCAGTGGGGAATGTCCATCATTCTCCGGGTGTATTATGAGGAAGGACTAGGACACAATCTCTTCTCAATTGGGAAATTCTGTGACTCGGATCTCAAGGTGGCTTTTCGTAAACACACATGTTTCGTTCGTAATTTGGAAGGTGTTGATTTACTCTCGGGGTCCAGGGGAACCAACTTATATACAATATCACTTAGAGATATGATGTCGTCCTCTCCGATATGTCTCTTGTCGAAAGCCTCCAAGACCAAATCTTGGTTATGGCATCGCCATTTGTCATACTTGAATTTTGGAGCTATCAATCATTTGGCTAGACATGGTCTCGTACGCGGTCTTCCAAAGTTGAAATTTAAAAAAGATCATTTGTGCTCGGCTTGTGCAATGGGGAAAAGAGTAAGAAACATTTACATAACCCTAAATCTAAAGTCACCAATCAGGAGAAATTATTCCTTCTATCCATGGATCTTTGCGGGCTAATGCGTGTTCAAAGTATAATGGAAAGAAGAACATCCTCGTATAGTCCGAGAAATACTCTAGGTTTACATGGTGCAGTTAAGGCATCAAAAATGATGCTACCTATTTTTATTATCAAGCTTCTGAAGATGATCCAAGTCAGACTGAATGCAACTGTTTGCAATATCCGTACTGATAATGGAACTGAGTTTGTCAATCAAACTCTGCGAGATTATTATGAGAGCGTCAACATTTCTCATGAAACTTCAATGGTGAGGACTCCTCAACAAAATGGTGTTTGTTTGAAACGGCGTTAATCGTACTCAATGTTAAGCCTCTTCAATCTATTTAATTTAATGCAAAAGCTTTGTTGTTCTTATGGGTCGAAGAAGTTGCCACTGCATGTTACACCCAAAACCATTCCATTGTTACACCGTAAGCCATGGAAAAACTCCAGAGCTCCTCATGATTAAGAAACATGAATTTTAACAAATCTTTATGGTTTCATACACCTATTCAACCCAACTAATGATGTGAAAATTTGGTAAACTTCAGGGCAAAGGTGACATAGGAATTTTTCATTGGCTACGCACCCAAGAAGAAGGCATACCGGATTTACAATCGATGCACCAAAAGAATTATTGAAACTTTCCACGTTGATTTTGATGAGCTGATAGAGATGGATTCTGAACACAACAGTTTAGAACCCGTACTTCATGAGATGAGTACGGCAACATCTAGTTTAGGACTCTTTCCAAACCCTCCTTCTCCAGCACCGTTTGTACCACCAACAAAGAAAGAATGGGATATGGTATTTCAACCTCTGTTTGATGAATTCTTCAATCCTCCAGCAAATGTTGACTCTCCAATGCCTGCAGATGAGATTCTTGTTCCTACAGTGCCTGTAAATGTTGAGTCAACTAGTTCACCTTCCTCAACAACTGTTGATCAAGATGCACCTTCTACAAGTACTTCTCAAACATCTTCACAACCACAATCCCAAGATATTCTTCTCGGTACTGAAGAAGAGAATCATGATCTAAAGGTGGCACACATGAGTAACGATCCGTATTTTGGTATTCCTATTCTAGAAAACATTTTTGCAGAATCTTCCTCATCGAATGTTATTCATACTATTGTGCACACAGACGCTCCAGTCTCAGAACATATCTCAAGATGGACTAAAGATCATCCTTTGCAAAATATTATTGGAGAAATTTCAAGACCTGTTTCCACAAGACTCCAGCTTCATGAATAAGCCCTCTTCTATTATTATGATGCCTTCCTAACTACAGTTAAACCTAAGACATACAAAGATGCTCTCACTCAATCATGCTGGATTAAAGCAATGCAAGAAGAGCTTAATTAATTCGAGCGTCTTGAAGTCTGTGAACATGTTCCACGTCTAAATAAAGTGATGGTCATTACTTTAAAATGGATCTTCAAGGTGAAACTAGATGAGTTGGGTGGTATCTTGAAAAATAAGGCTCGTTTGGTTTCTCATGGATATCGTCAAGAAGAAGGAATTGATTTTGAAGAATCCCTTGCTCCAATAGCAAGACCCGAGGCTGTTCGGATATTCCTCGTATTTGCAGCTCATATGAATATGATTGTCTACCAAATGGATGTGAAGACAGCATTCTTAAATGGCATCTTGTGGGAGGAAGTCTATGTTAGTCAACCAGATAGATTTGTAGATTCCAACAATCCTAATCACGTGTACTGTCTGAAGAAAGCTCTTTATAGGTTAAAACAGGCTCCTCTCGCGTGGTATGATTTGTTGTCATCATTTCTTCTCTCACAAGGATTCTCCAAAGGCAAAGTTGATCCCACATTGTTCGTCAGACGTGCAGGCAAATACATCCTCCTGGTACAAATTTACGTTGATGATATAATCTTTGCTTCCACAACTACTAAACTTTGTAACCAATTTTCAGAGATAATGTGTTCAAAATTTAAGATGTCAATGATGGGCAAAATATCATTTTTTCTAGGACTACAGATTTCTCAAAGTCACAAGGGCATCTTTCTTAATCAGTCAAAATATGCTCTTAAATCTTTGAAAGAATATGGTATAATATAGCGACCACCGTGGCCTCCAATGGAAGAAGAAGTCCAAATTGGATGAGAAACACTAAGGGAAAGCCGTTTGATCCTACACATTATCTTAGCAATGGTTTTACACCCTTAATGTAATCTGACATCCAATAGACCAACCACGTATATGCTGTTTTGCATGTGTGCACAGTACAGGCTTGTCCTACCGAAAAGCACCTCCATGTTATTAAAAGGATCTTTCGGTACTTAAGAGGAACCATTAATCAGGGATTCTAGTATCTAAAGGATTCTGCTATTGCACTAACGGCTTTTGCAGATGCTGACCATACGGGTTGTCAAGATACTAGACATAGTACGTCAGGAAGTATGCAAATGCTGGGAGATAGACTTGTAAGCTGGTCTTTAAAAAGGCAGAAAAGCGCTACAATATCCAGTACGGAAGCTGAATACATCACCTTATCCGGTTGTTGTGCTCAATTCCTTTGGATGAGATCACAACTTACCGACTATTGGCCTTGGATTAATAAGATACCTATGTACTGTGATAATAAAAGCCTATTGCCTATGCTGCAAACAATGTCCAACACACCCGGGTTAAGAAGCATACATGATAATCGGATACCATTTCATAAAGGACAAGTCGAGAACAAGTCGTCGAGCTTATTTTTGTTAGGACCGAGAAATCAGTTAGGCAGAACATCTTCATGAAAGCTCTAGTTCGAGAAAGAATTTGAAATTTCTACTTGACAAGATGGGTATTAGAATCGTTTACCTCCTGAACTCTAAAGGATCTGTGCAAAGAAGCATGATATAGATGGTAGGTATTACTCGTATCCTGTAATATATGTGGCAATATTAAAACCATAAAAAGACAAAAAGATTTTTCACTTTATAAAACTTTTTATAAAAGAAAATACAAAATTAAAAAATAAAAAAATAAAAAAATATATTTCATGACATGTTTTCTAGGATCGATAATATTTACGGCTTCAAAAATATCATTCAATAATGGCACAAAGCTGTAAATAAAAGTTCAAATAGAAAATATGTCATATGGCTTGCTATTACGTCAGATACCAACCCGGTCGCCATCTTAAAGCAAGTTTCCATCAAAAAGGAAACTTGACCTCTCAACGAGGATTTATTTCCTCGGGCATGGTCCACTTCATGACCATGCAAAGGCTTGTGCTTACTTTGCATAACAACCCGTGCTATCTATGTTTCATGAGTGTACGTGTAAGTGCGCTTATGATGTAAAATAAGAGAAATCTTATTTTTGGTGTTGCTTTTCAGAAATAAAAACATAACTTTCAGAAAGTCATCAGAAATCATTTTCAAAGACATTTGACCACTCAAACAACGACTACAGCTCTTTAAATAGAAAACAGGTCATTGTTTGAGGGGGAGAAAATGTCAAATATCTTCTTGTATAAAAAAATCAGTTTGTGATCAAAGAAAAAGGTTTTAAACAATAACGGGTTAATTATTAAAGGGGAGTTAATTAATTTTAACTTACGTGAGCTTTAACTGTTATGTGTTTATGCCTTAAGGAGAAAATAGCAGAAATTTAAGTTGCTAGGTTGATAGTTAAAAACATTAAGGACTACTTGTGCCATTTTGTTAAACTTTAATACCTTAGTTAACTTAGAGAAATACAAGAATAAACAAGGATAAGAAGTATAGGGGGCATTCATGTCATGACTTGAAAAGAAACAATAACAAACACCCCCTTTGACTGCGATGATCAACACACACAACACTTACACACTTTTCATTATTTATCTCTCACCCTTATTTCGCTCAAAAAATAATCAAGAATATCTCCAATACAATTTCAAACAAAAAGGAAACTAGAAACGTGTTTCTAACAACCTCTTACACCGTCATCCCCTCCAAATGAATTAGAGGTGGAACCTCTTTTTTAATCGACGAAAACCTAAATCTCGATCTAGGTTCTTTAATTTTCAGATTAGTAATATCACTAACTTGATAAAGGGTTTGTTCGTCCTCTAGTGTATAACCCATCGTTTGAAACAGTTTGTAATTTTCGTTAACAATTGATGGTGTTTATTCTTATATAAAAAATGTGGTTTTTGGTAGAATGTAAAATTTAGTGGATTTTGGTTAATATGTGTTAGT
Source organism: Tanacetum coccineum (assembly GCA_026074375.1). NCBI lineage: Eukaryota > Viridiplantae > Streptophyta > Magnoliopsida > Asterales > Asteraceae > Tanacetum > Tanacetum coccineum. The sequence goes on from BQNB010027561.1 coordinate 51,795, forward strand.
TACTGTCCTTGTATGCAATTTAGCCAAAAAAATCCTTGCAAATATGTTTTGTTATGATGGATGAGCAAATAGTTTGAAATAAGGTGCTCGTTTTTGGTCATACTTGAATTCCTGATGGTTAGTTCTTGTTATAAACGATGTATGACCTTGTAAAATGATTGAGTATGCTAAAAGATACTGATATAATATACTTAAACACATAAATTTAAAATTGAAGGTGAAATAGGGAATTATAAAGGAGGTTATTTAGTCCCTCCTTTAGGAGGCGAAATAGTCCCTCCCTTCAGGAGGCGAAATAATCCCTCCTTCAGGAGGTGAAATAGTCCCTCCCTTAAGGATGAGAAATGACCTTTTCCATCAGAGGCATTTAAGTCCTCTCCTTTTAGAGGTGAATTTGTCTTTTCCTTTAGTAGGTGATTTAGTCATTCCCTTTATGAGTCGATTTTAAACCAATTCCTTTAATAGGCGATTAGTCCTTTCCTAAGGAGGCAATTTAGTCCTAATTCTTAAGAGGCCAATTTTTGTCCCAAACTTTTAAGGAGGCAATTTGCCCTTTCTTAAGGAGGGCGAATTATCCTTCTTAAGAGAGCAAAATATGGATGAATATCTAAGAAGCAATTTAATCATGCCTAATGTGTTAAGTATCTTTCAAAATCAGAATAGGCTGCCATATAGTGTAATATATAAACTTGGTTATATATAACTGAATTGGTCATCTCTTAGCAAAATCATGACCAAACCTCTGCTCAACAAAATGCTAAATAAAATGCTCTTATTGCCCTGCAAAATCGTGGGGAATTGGAAAGTGTAACTTTCAAAAACGATCCAAAGATGAAAAGCCAAGAAAACAACATTATCAAGATGTAGTAGATGCTCTCCCATCCATTACACATGTTATCACCGCATTCCTAATCACGCTGAAGTTTCCAGTTATCTTATATGCAAATCAGTTCTGGGATACTAGTGTACAAACAAGAGGTTCTTTATATCGATTTAAGATTTATAAACAATAAGTTTCGCTATGAATGTTGAAGAATTCAAGGAAATCCTTGATATTTGCCCTAGAGTTGAAGGTTAATCATTTACTGATCCTCCTTTTGAAGAGGAAGCTCTAGCCTTTGTCAGACACCTTGGTTATACTGGAGAGATCAAGTACCTCACCGACATCACTATTGATCATCTGCATCAACCATGGAGAGCTTTTGCAGCTATCATCAACAAATGCCTTTTTGGCAAGGTATCCGGTCTGGACAAAATGCGTCTCTCAAGAATTCAGATTCTATGGGGCATGTTCTACAAGAAGAACGTTGATTTTGTTGATCTTATCTGGGAGGATTTGGTCCGATTCAATAGCTAACATAGATGCAAAGGGTCAGACAAGATTGTATTACCCTAGATTCACACAAAACAATCATAACCTTTACTTCTCAAGAAATCCTTCTATTTAATGAGAAACAAGATGTTCATGCACACTGCTCGGGGATGACACCATTTTGGGTAATTCTGAAGTTCGTCTCCAAGAATGAAGATGTTCATGTTTATGGTACTCTCATGCCGAAAGAGATGACGAATCCTGAAATGCTGAGTTCTGAATCGTTTCAGACTTATTATGCAATCGCTACAGGAGCTGAAGCTCCAAAGTCAAAGAAACAAAGGAAAGCTGATTTTTCCAAATCATTTGAGGAAACTCCCACAAGAAAGTCTCCAAGAATCAAGAGGTCTACCAAGGTATCTCCTGCTAAGTCAAAGAAGAAAGCTCCAGCAAAGGCTGACACTGGCAAAAAGTTATAAAGTTCTCTCTAAAGTTGCACTCTCAAAGAGAAGCTTCAGCTTAAGGAAGTTCTCCAAAGAAGCAAACATAGTGCTTTCACAGCTCTCAATCTAGTGCTCGGTAAATTGTTAAGATATTAGTCTGTATAATGAAGGAACTGGTACTTTTAAACCAGGTAGTGCCGATGTACCTAAACAAGATTCAAAAGGAAGCTGAGTCTTAGGGAGACAGTAATGATGAAGTATGATTAATAATGAAGTTGAATCTTAACAATGGATGGTAAGATGATGATGATAATGATGAGTATGATGATGATAAATCGGATAATGTTGATGATGATGAGATGATGAAAGTGATGACAATGATGAATAAAAGGGATGCCAGTGCTGAAGATGATGATATAAAAATAAAGAAAAGAAGAAGAAAATGCTGATGAACGTGTTCCTACACCTGAGGACATGAACTTTTCTGATAAATGAAGATAATAAGGAAAGAATGAAAAATGCTGAACAAGTGGAGCTCAACACAATGCACATGAATTAGGACTTATTATAGAAGACCTATGTGGACACTTACATCGTCTCAAAAATTGAGGTCAAAACGCATAGTTTCTTCGATTCCTTCTCACTTCACAAAGCAAGCTTCTCAACTTAGAGAATGTTCTCCACAGCACATACTTTGGCTTTCTATTTATGGACACCATCTGCTCCAAACGAACAAAAAAATCGTCTATGGTGATTACAACAACTCCTCTTCTACCTCCTTCAATCACCTCCTCCACCATAACAAGCAACACCAACTCCAAAACCAACAATTTTGTGCTGCTATTGGTTTGTTTATGTATGTTAATACAGATATAGTGTTTGGATTCGTGACAGAATAGTAACACTAAAAAATGTCACTAAAAGCTTAGAAGGAAGGAGAATCAGATTTGTGACACATTAGCCACAGCATGGCAACAAAAAAAAGTGTCACAAATAGCATGGGAGGAAGGAGCGATTAAATTTGTAACAGATTGGCAACATATCAGTAACAGTTAAAAAGTGTCATAAAACATATGAGAGGAAGGAGTAAACATATTAGCGACAATGTAGCAACAAATAAAGTGTCACTAAAATGAATGAGAGGAAGGAGACATGAGATTAGAGATAGTTTTGTGATAATTAAAGCGTTGCTAAATAGTTTATATGTTTATACTGCTCGAATTAACTTTGTACTGCCAGATTTATTTTGTGAGTTTGTGCTACTAGCGTGATGCAATAACGGATGATACATGTTTTGGTTATTGGTTGACATATAAACTTGCAAATCATCTATTGGATCAGTATTAAGAATTGATCAATTGGGTTGGCTTTGTACTTCATTGAGTGGACCGGATACCATTTAGATGGGCTTATACGAATTCCATGTCCAATATCTCATGAGAATTGATAGTCTTATTATTGATTTAGTAAAAGAAATCACTAGGGCAGTTGATGATTTCAAGCCCAGAAATGGTCGTGCCTATGTTAAAAGTGGGTATTAGGATTTTTGAGGATCTTATCCACAATTATTGGGCTGAAGATATTAATGGGTTTTGATTATTTGGGCTATTATGTTATGCTATTTCTGGAATGCTATAAGATGGATGAGAAACTGCTGTTTGGACAATATTTGTTTGGATTTGCTTGTGTATAGCAGTTATAGATTGAAGCATTTTGGCAGTAGATTGAGAAAGTATTAGCAGATGTGTGTGATACAGGTTAGTACTGTTCGAGGGTTTTAGTGCTGTTCAAGTATGTTAATACTGCTTTCTCTGTCTGAGAAATTTTTAATATTTCCAGTGTCATCCAATAAAAGCAGTTAATACTGTTAGCTTTGTTCGATATCTGACAACACACAGTTTGGTTCTCGGATAGTTTATTCTTAGCCTGATCTATGGACAGTGGTTTTGAGAATTGGCAAGCTACAAGGGATAGGAGAATTTTCAGGTGTTGGTTTCATTTCAACACAACAAATGGTTATCAATTCACCATATTATTGCAATGAAGAATTGGCTATTCCGGGGTAAACGGCAACCAGTAAAGAATCATCAAATCCGTTTATGGTTGGTAGTTTGTCAAAAACTATACATTTCTATGATTCACTTCAAAGTGATAAGGATATTTTTGACCTTATTGAATTGATGATTCTTTGTACTAATTTTCTTACCATGGTTCGTGATTTGGAGAATTTAAAGACCTCTCATCTACTAAAGAAAAATTTTCTGCAGATGTATCCAAATAGGGGAGGATTAAACTGAATAAATTGTTACTACTGCTACACTAACTTAGCTACTGAAACACAACAAAGGAGTAAAAGAGCAGAAGATGACAAAGAAGATTTTTGGATACATCCTCCTGGTGATCAAAAAGCTTACACAGAACAAACTTGATGATTAACAAGTGAATATAAAGTTTAGGGGAAGATTGTTAGGAATCCTTCATTGAAGAAACTTGAAGTTAAACAAGTGAACATCAAGTTTAGGGGAGGATTGTTGGGAATTAAATAATCCTTGATAATGTTTGAATTAATGAAACAAAAGGGACTAAATCGACATAATGAAGATTCTACAAAAGATGGAAGATTGTAGAAGATATGATCAAAGATATGAAGATCAGGATTGATATTCAAATGATTTAGTTTCCTTATAATATTAAGTGTGCTGACTAGGAAGGTTGAATACTTATGGAAAGTATTAATAAGTATTAATAATGATGAGTAGGTTATAAGGTTTTAGGAAAGTATTGATGTAGAATACTTAGGAAAGTATTAATTGTATTGTAACCTACTAGGAATCCTTGTACTATAAAAGGAGGTCCTAGGGTGTAGAGAAAATACATTAATCTTTACGGATCCATCATACACACGTTTTATAGTTCATAGCTTCAAGGTTTTAAACCCGGTTACCATTCAGAGTAACCGTATTCAATATATTGAGTCTGAAAGTTTGGTTTATTGTTATTATTCTTTTTAGTATCACAACCTAGTTTCCGCATAGTTTGTGATATTCCTAATCAAAGTTTTCACCATAGTTGTCTTGAATTTATCCAATACAACTAAACCTTATATCAGCTAAAGAGTTAAAGATCTGTTTAGAAGGGATCAACAAGCTTTGAATAAGAAGAACACATTTTCTACACACAAGATTTGTTTGTCGAAGAAGAGATGGCCTACAGCTCAAGTTCTTTAAATGCTAATTCTAAGGTACATACTTGTTCTACTGAATGTGAGCAATCATATGCACAACTTAAAAAATTATATGATACTCAAATGGGATCAACTTGGTGATGCTAGTATAGAAATTCAAGCCTATACTCAAGCTTTTAAAAAGGTAGAGGCTCAATTAGTTGCTCATCAGAAAAATCAACTTTGGTATGAGGAAAAGATTAGATTTATGAAAATTGATTTAGATGTCAAAACTGATGTACTCGCATACCATAAAAACTATTAGTAGAAGCTATAAAAGAAAAAGAAGAATTAAAAACCAAATTAGAATCATTTGAAACAATTACTAGTGTATCTAAAGTTGAAACAATTACTAATGGTGCAAAAGAGTCTAAAGTAAGTGAAACAATTACTAGTGTATCTAAAGTTGAAACAAGTAATTCTGAAACTAGTAATGATAAAGTGGAAATGCCTAAAATTAAAACTGTTAGGATGAGTGAACCCATCATTGAGGAATGGGAATCTGATAGTGAAGATGATGAGATTGTAGTCAAACCTAAGGAAGTAACAAAAACAGTCAAACCTATCTTTGAAAAGATTAAATCTATTAATGCCAAGAATGAAACATAAGGACTGAATCTAGCATTATGAAATTCTACAAGCTGGTGGAGTTTATTCTATAAAAGATAAAAGATTCCAAAAGATATGATTCTTGAAGATAAAGATAAAGTTTATTAAAGAATTAAAAGATTTAGTTTCCTTA